>PVKM010005023.1:0-49561 GCA_004027735.1 Carollia perspicillata
AAAAAAAAAGAAGTTTAAAGAGGTATAACTAATATGCTAAGAAAGGAGATATGCTATAATAATATGCTAAGAAAGGAGATAAAGTGAATCAAATAAAATGCTGAATTAAAACCAAAAAAGGCAGAAAAAGAGTGGACGACAGAAATAGAAACAATGAACAAGGGCTACAGAAAACAAAAACAACTATGGTTAATGTTAGTCCAACTATATCAGTAATCACCTTGAATGTCAATAGTTTAAATACACCAATTAAAAGACAGATTACCAGAGTACATAAAAATATGACCCAACTATATACTAGCTACAAGAAACTCACTTTAAATATAAAGACACATATAGATTAGAAGTTAATGCATGGAGAAACATATGCCAGGCTAATACTAATCAAAGGAAAGCAGGAGTAGCTGTATTAATTTCAGACAGAGTGAGCTTCAAAGCTCACTCTACCAGGGATCAAAACAGGAGAGGGACGTTACGTAATGACAGAAGGGTCAACTCTCCAAGAAGACATAACAGTTCTTAGTGTTTATGCAATGGAGTGTCAAACTATATGAGGCAAAAACAATGGAGTGTCAAATTTTATGAGGCAAAAACAATGGAGTGTTAAAATTTATGACGCAAAAACCGAGAACTGCAAGGAATACTAGATGAATCCACATCATAGTTAAAGATTTAAATACCCCTCTCTCAGAAACAGACAAATCCAGCAGGCAGAATATCAGTTAGAAAACAGTTGAACTTAACGATACTATCAATCAACAGAATATAATTGACATTTATTAACTACTTTATCCACTAATGGGAGAATACACATTCTTCTGAAGCTCACATAGAACATTCACCAAAATAGACCAATTTGGGGGCCATAAAACATACCTTAGCAAATTTAAAAGAATAGATATTACCAATGTGTGCTTTTATTTTATTTTATTTTTTAAAGATTTTATTTATTTAGTTTTAGAGAGAGGGGAAGGGAAGGAGAAAGAGAGGGAGAAAAATATCAGTGTGGTTGCCTCTCAAGCATCCCTTGCTGGGGACCTGGCCTGCAACCCAGGCATGTACCCTGACTAGGAATCAAACCATGACCCTTCGGTTAGCAAGCCTGCGCTCGATCCACTGAGCTACACCAGCCGGGCACTAATGTGTGCTTTTAGACCACAGTGGAACTAAACTAGGAATTAATAATAGAATAGCAGCTAGAAAATCACAAAATACTCGGAGATTAATGAACACACTTCTAATGACACAGGGCCCCCCAAAAATACTTGATCAAAAAGTAAACAGTATTTAAAACTAAATAAAAAATGGAAACACAGCTTATTAAAATTGTAAAGTGCAGTTAACACCATGCTTAGATTAAAATTTATTATATTGAACTCATACATTAGAAAACAGGAAGGATATAAAAACCATTAATATCACTTCTACCTTACTAAACTAGAAAAATAAAAGCCAATTAAATCCAAAGTAAGCAGAAGAAGTGCAATAAAAATTAGAACAGAAATCAATACAATTGAAAATAGGAAATCAATAGAGCAAATAAATGAAACCAAGGGTGTGCCAATAAAACTGATGCATCTCTAGCCAAGTTAAGAAAATAGAGTTGACACACATTGTACCTGCCAGAAATGAGAGGACAACACTATATGTCCCTTCGGCATCAATAGGATGATAAAGGGGTACCATGAAGAACTCTATGCCTACTGAGTTGAAAATCTAGATGAAATGGACAAATTCCTTAAAAGGCACAGTCCGCCAAAGCTTACACATGAAAACAAAAGACAGCTATGGAGAGAGTTTTATTCTTCTCTTCACATGATGAGTGGGGCATTGTTGTGGATCACAGAATCTGAGGGAGATTCTCTAGCTCATAGGGCACAGCGACATTGTCCTCTTTCTATAAAATACTGAGTTTTGTCTTTCTTTTTTTTATAGAGATTGCATTTTATGAGTTGGCCAAAAAGTCCATTTAGTTTTTTCTGTAAAATAAAAAATACATTATTCATTTTCATCAGTAACTTTATTGATTTTTGATATTTTGAGTATGTTGACTCTCTGTCAAGTGGTATAATACTGATTGTTCTCAATTAATGTCTCAATTTGATCACTCTCAACTTCAACTGGTCTACGTGACCATGGAGCGTTGCCCAGGGAGAAATCTTCAGCACGAAACTTCACAAACCACTTTTGACACAATCAGTCACAGCCCCTTCTCTACACACTGCACAAATCTTTTTGTGTGTGTTTCAGTTGCATTTTTACCTTTCTTGAAATCATAAAGCATAATATGCTGAAAATGTTACTTGTTTTCTTCCATTTTCAATATTAAAATGGCTATGCAAAAATTTACCAATTTTGATGTTTATTTTAAATGCTGATATGACAGCTGTCAAAATACAATGTAACAAAATTCTTTTGAATGAAGTTAAGGACAACTAACTGCTACTTATTGGGGGGGGGGAAATGAGCTTTTTGGCCAACCCAATAGTGAAATAAATGTTTGACATTCTTTTTTTTCCTTAGGATGTAGACGAACACATTACACATTTGGGCCAGTCCTCAGAAATGGTCAGCTCTGGGAGTCAAGTTTAAAGAGTTAAATGAGGTCTCCAGGGTAAGTTGCCAATTTAGAAAAATTATTGGTACAAGTATACAAAGAAGACTGTGTTTAAGCTATGTTTATTAGCCTATAAATTCTGAGGACAAGAGAGTCATTTACTTTACTATCTGACTACCTAAAGGAGTGCCAAGCACATACAAACACTCACTTAATAGTTATTAAATGCATAAAAAATTATTAGGCAACCAATGAGTGTAGTTTTTTAATAATGTGTGTACTTATTTACCACCTCCTTCCGAAAAATATATAAGGCAACCAAGCACATAAGAGAGACTCTAGAAAATTAGACCCTAGAATTCTAGCACCTGAGATGCTTTCTGTCATCACAGTTTTACACAACTTGTTGGTTGGTGGGAAGACTCGGTCCACAGGTAATGAATGTGGATAAAAGGACTGCAGAGGACTGCCAATCATGGCTAAATCAGAAAAAGTTACAGAAACACAGGAATCAAAAGCAGAGTAAAGAAAATAAAATGACAGAACTTAAACATGTTTTTGGTGATAAACAGTTTTGGTATAACTACTTTTTGGTGGCTCTTATGCCCCAGTGGCTTTATTTCTCATTATAAAATTTACATTATCTAATATTATTCCAACCTCAATGGGGAAATAAGAAGATGAACTTAACTAATATCAAAAGAATTAGATAACTAATATCTAATTCTTTTGAGACAAAAGAATTAGGTAGTAGCCAGACACTTATTTAAATGTTTATGCCTGGAGACTAATTCTGTATTATATTTAAATGGCACATGAGAAAAAAAATACAGAATTTTAATAACATAGGGACAAAATAGTTCAAAAATTTAAAGCAAAGCACCTCTTTAATTAAAATCTTTCCCCCAAATAAAACAGCATATGAATTTAGTAAATTAGATAGTTTCTAAAACTAATACAAATTAATTACAATGTTTGCCTTTTGGGTAATACTTCTCACTTTATATATTTTCCTATTACTCACTTATTATACACTTTTGCTAGGAAGACATTGTTCTGTTCTCTTTTCCCCAGCTTTATTGAGATATAATTGGTGTACAAAAAACTTTACATAATTAATAGATACAATTTGATAAGTTTGGACATATAAATATACCCTTGTGTGAGTCAAGGTTATAAACAAATCCATCAACTCCAAAAGTTTCCTTGTGTCCCTTTTTTGTAGTAAGAATTCTTAACATGAGTGTGAACGGATGGAAAGTACAGACAGTGGCCTCTGCCCCTGGTTCCTGGCACAGAGCTCCTAAATCCCTTGTAATTTCCTGAGTGATATGAGCATAGGAGGATCTTCTGTTCCAGTGAAATGATTCTTGGTGAACTCCTGGATAGTTTAATTTTCGATTCTGTATTTTATGTGCTTAGCTACTCCTAATAATGTTTTGTTTTAAATTAAAATTTACTGATGTATAATTAGATACATGAAATGAACAGTGTATGTTTAATGAGTTTCAACAAATATACAAACCCATCTAACCACCACCATCAACATATAGGACATTTCCATCAATGAATGTTTTCCTGTTGCTACTTGCTAATCAAGTGGCATTCTTTAATATCCATCCTTCCCCCTGGTACTAATTTCTGTTACTCTGTATTAGACTTCCCCGCCAGAGTTTGATGGAATCACACAAAATCATCCTGTTCTGTGTCTGACTTCTTTCACCCAGCATGATGTTATTGACTCATCCATGTTGCTTATCAGAAGTTCATTCTCTGATATTGATGACTGTATCCCATTTTATTGCTGTATTGCACTTTTAAATCTATTTTCGTTTTTGGCTATTATAATGAAAACTTTTATAAACATTTGTAGTCAAGTCCTGTGTAAACATATGTTCTCATTTCTTTTGGGTAAAAATCTAGGAGTGAAATTGCTCAGTCATATAATAAGTGTTTATCTAATTTCACAAATTTTTGCCCACACTGAATTTGAAAAGATATTCTATGTATTTTTATAAAATATTTACTTTTTTAAGTTTCAATGTGTATGCCTATAATCTACTTGCAATACATTTTTTTATATGGTTTCAGGTAAAGGTTGTTCAAAAATTTTCATTTGGAAATCTGGTTATTCCAGTATCATTTTTTGAACACTATTATTTTGTATAGATTTACCTTCACGTCTTTGCTGAAAGTTAATTGCCCATGTAGGTATGGCAGCATTTATGGGATCTGTTGGTTTTTAATATCATTCATGTGCCATTTTATCTTGTTTTAATTACTGTAATGAGCAATCTTAAAATCAAGTAGTTCAAGTCTACCAAATTGGTTCTTCTTTTTAAAAAATGTTATTGCTTTTCTAGGACCTTTATATTTTTTACATATTTTAGAATAGTCTTGTCTATTGGGAAAAAAAAACTGCTTTCATTTTGAATAGGCTTTTATGTTGTATCTACAGAGGTGATTAACAATGAACAACTTGAAGTATTTGAGCCATAAACATGGTATATTTCTTTGTTCATTTAGATCTCCTTTATTTTTGTTGTTTTCATCAGATAATAATTACATGTATTTTGTTAAAACTTTCCTAATTTTTATGAGTGTGCATATATTCTAGATTATTATTTTAAATTCAATTTTAGTTATTATTACTGATATATATATAATCAATTTTGTACATTGATCTTAAATCACTTAACATTTTTAAACTCACATATGAATTCCTGTAGTTCTTTTTTGATTTATCTTTAAATAGAGATTTTAGTTCTGTCTTTCCAATTTGTATGTCTTTCATTTCTTTTTCTTTTTCTTTTTGGCTTGCCATATGGGCTAGATCATCTACTAAATTTTGGATCATTTGGTGAGAATACATGTCTCCATGCCTTTTCCACAATCTTAAAAAAAGACAAAGTTTCAGTGTTTCGGCATATATATATTTTTTCTTGTAACGTCTTTGCCTGGTTTTGTTATCAGGGTAATACTGGCCTGGTAAAAAGTGTTGGGAAGTCTTCCTTTCCTGTTTTTCAATGAAAGAGTTTGTAGGAAATCAGCATGATATTTTTCTTAAATACTTGAAAGAATTCTCTGGTGAAACAATCTGACACTACTTCATTGTAGGAAGGTATTTCATTATGGATTGAATTATTCAGTTGGTGTAGATACATTAAGATTTTCTATTTTTGTGTAATAATTTTGGTAGTTTGTGTCTTTCACATAATTTGTCCATTTAATTTTAGTTGCAAAATTTATTGGCACAAAGTTGGTCATAGTATTTCATTTTTTAATTGAGTTTATTGGAGTAACACCTGTTAACAAAATTATAAAGATTTCGGGTGCACAGTTCTACAAAACATCATCCGTACATTGTATTGTGTGTTTACACCCCAAGCCAAGTCTCCGCTTATCGCCACGCTCCCCACACCCCGCACTGCCTCCACCCCTCACAGCAATCACTACACTGTTGTCCATGGCCATGAGTTCTTTCCTTAGTTTTGTGCTCAATCCTTCACATTACAATGTTTAGTCGTATTTCTTCTTTCTTTTATTACATTCACAATTTTGCTTCTATTTTCCTTTTTAAATGATCAATGTATGTATCAGTCTGTCAACTGTATGTTTTTTCAAAGGCCAGCCTTCAGTTTCATTAATTTTCTGTAGTGTTTTTCATTTTCTAGTTCATTGATTCCTGCTCTTATCTCTTATTTTCATTATTTAATCACTTCTTCACACTTAATATTCAACTTACTCTTCATTTTCTGTGTCTCAATATTGAAGTTGAAGGCATGAATGTTTGACTTTTCTTCTCCCTAATATAATTTAAAACTACAAATTTCCCTTTAAACACTCCTTTAGCTGCATACCACAATGTTTGTTTTTATTGATATTTAGTTAAATATTTTCTCTTTTTCTATTTTTATTATGATTTTTTCTTAACTCATTGTTTACTTTTCTTCTTTAACCCATTTGTGGTATACTGTTTCATGTCCATATATTTTGGGTATTTCTGTTTCTTTTTTTTTTTTTTTTTTTTTTTTTTTTTTTTTTTTTTTTTTTTTTTTTTTTTTTTTTTTTTTTTTTTTTTTTTTGGCCAGACAATTTTGTGCTATTGGTTTTCACTTAGTCTTATTAAGTTTGGCTATATATTCAATATAATTGTGATTGTTACTAAATTTACTAAGACTTGTGTTATGGCCTAGCATATGGTATGACTTGGTGAATATCCCATGTGAAATAGAGCGCCATGTGCGAAGGACTTTTGTATAAATGTCATTTGGGTCAAGGTGGTAGAAAGGATTACTAAGGTCTTTATATGCTTAGTGAATTTCTATCTACTGATATTCTAAGTTACTGAGACAAGACTAACAATGTATTTGAACTGCTTTTGGTTTGTGTATTTCTTCTTTCGCCTCTGCCATTTGTTTCCTAGTATATTTTAAAGCTGTGTGTTCAGATACATAGACATTTCTGATTATTTCTTATTAATGAATGTACATTGCTATGATTATTAAATTTCTCTTCCTATTCCCGGTAATAGTTTTATTTCTTAAATCTACTTTATTGATATTAGTAAATCTATCCCATCTTTCATTTTGATTTATTTTTTTACAATTTTTTATTATATCTTTTTCATTACCATATAGTCCCCTTATACCCTATCTTCTCTAAGATTACTGTTTGTATGTTGTATACTTTTTCTTTGTTATTATGTTTTCAAGTTTACTCACTTTTTCTTCTCTGTAATTTTCTATCTTTTGTTGATCTCATGCAGTGGATTTTGGTTTTAGATATGTTTTTCATCTCTAGAAGTCATATTTTTAATCATTTATATCTCTTTTTATTCTCACCATGTTCACATTTTCCTTTTCATGCTTGAACATAGTTATAATAGCTGTGCTCCTTTTTAATCTAACCGTCTCTGTCATTTTTATGTCTATTTCTATTAGATGACTTTTCTCATGCATATGGGGCACATTTTCATGATTATTGATATGCATATTAGTTTTGATTGGATACTGGATATTGCAGATTTTATGCTCTTGAGTGTGTGGCTTTGTTTTATTTTCAAACAAGTTAGCTTTTTATCTGACAGTTAAATTATTTGCTATTTGGTTTGATCCTTTTGTGTATTATTTCAAAGTTTTGTTTCAAGTAAATCTAGAGTAGCCCTTGTACTAGGGATAGGTTAGATGCTCTAATAAGATGTGTCCTGAGTGATCAGCAGAATCTCTTTAATCTGGATGTGGAAATACAAATGTTTTCTGTTCCTTGTAAATTGTAGGAATTGTTCACCTAAAAGATCACTGGTAGCCTTTGCTAACTTCACAAAGTTGAACCCACACAGGTACATCTTTTGATAGAGCAAGAAATCCATGGGATTCCATAAAGATTGGGGGGCCTCTTTTTCTATCTAACTTCTTTTAATCTGGAATTCAGTCCTCCTACTTCCAGCTGCCTCAGACTCCCCGATCTCTGGGAGAGAGTTGATCTCTGTCTACTTTACTGAGTGATACCAACAGGCTTTGCGGTGTTGTGAAGTTTGCTTTCAGGCAGAGAGAGTGACTGCAGGTCTTCCTTTTTTCCTTCTCTTAGAAATTAGATTTCTACATTGGTTATTATCCAATAAACGAAAACTGTTATTTCATAATTTTTGTCTCATTTACTGTTTTTTTTAAGTCATTAAATAAATTTACTTCCCATTACCTCATAATAGCTCAAAGTAAGATGACCCTAATGTCCCCATTGTAGACACTCTCCTTTATTTCTTTTCTTTTTTAAAAAATATTTTTAAATTTATTTTTAGAGAGGGGGGAGGGAAGGAGAAAGTGGGAGAGAAACATGAATGTGTGGTTGCCTCTCATGTGTCCCCTACTGAAGACCTGGCCTGCAACCCAGGCATGTGCCCTGACTGGGGACCAAACTGGTGACCCTTTGCTTCACAGGCCTGTGCTCAATCCACTGAGCCACACCAGCCAAGGCCTTTATTTCTTTTCTTAATTTCTACTGTACATTTTTCAAATTCTATAGCTGTTTTATCATATCTTCTTTCATTTCTTGAGTTTACTTGAACTTCTGTTTCCTTCAGTAAGGTTTTTTTTACTAAAATATATTCATCTGCCTCTTGTCATGTTCTGTTATTTTTTTGTACATTTTTTTGGAGAGGCAAAGGGGATAATAGTAAGCTCTTATTTTATATCAGATGTTTCTATTAATAGTTAATAAAAGATAAAATAGATTATGTTTGGAACTTTTATTTTTCCAGACTTATATAATAATAGAGGTATGATGTGGGTTAGCTGTTAACTTGCTCATCATTCCTGAAACACTTTCTCTAACTGTACCATGTTTTCTGCCTTGGAGTTCACTTCTTGCTTCCCTATTGCCACATTTCATTTCATATGTCAACAGTTCTCCCAGATGGTAAGCTTGCAGTGACATTTGTGACTTATAAGTTACAGGTCTTTAAGTTTGCACTTTATGCATCAATTTCAAAGCTAAGTTCCTACTTTTCTTTTTTGTTGTTTCCTCACCTGATTTATAGCCATCCATTTTATCTAATTTACATGCTAAATTGAAAAATCATTTCAGTAGAATTGCAAATTAAAGACTTACCACCTTTTCTTATCCTCCTTTATTCCTACTGGTAATACATTCTAAAAGTAGGCAACTTACTCGTTTGCCTATGGATTATTTGTTATATGTCCTTTTATTTTAAGTTAAAATATTATTAGTTGGGTTTCTCAACAACTGTTTGCTTTTTTCAAAGAAAGCTCTATCCTATTGAGATTTGAAGAGGTAACCACAAATTTTTGTGTTCTCTCTCATTTTATTCACATAGTTGGAAGATTTTTGTTTTTGAGGTCTGTGGTTGTGAAGATAGATATAGATGGAAAGATTAGATATAGAGATATAGAGATAAAAATAGAAATAAGGATAGAGAGAGAGGTACAGTGAATCCTCATTGCCATCAGTAAGTTCTTGGAAAGTGCAACTCTAGGCAAAAATGACATAAAGAAATCAATTTTACCATAGGCTAATTGATATCAGTAAGGTTGAGGTTCTTAAAGAATATTTCTGGTCATGAAGATATCCCCAGACTTCTAAATAAAGACCCAAATACCTCTTATAGTAAACATTGAAATACATTGAGATGTAAGTTTAATAAAAATTAAGATATTCCCCAACCTGTTTATTCCACCTCAAGGTCACAGATGGCCTGAGCTTCTCTGCCAACTCAGGGCGAAAGGTGGGACCCACCCTGGGCAGGATCACAGGGCACACTCACACCCACACCCACATTCTCTTAGACTAGAGCAATCGAGGCATTCCAGGTCACCTCATGCACACATCTTTGGGTGCAGGCGGAAACTGGAGTCCCTGGAGAAGACCCACACCGACATGGGAGGTCACGCAAAACCCACGCAGACAGTGGCCCCAGCAAGGAACCGATTATTTTTCTCATCAATGTTATAACACATCAACATTATTTGAGGTTCTGCTGTATAGCTACATACAGTTTTTGTTTGCTTCTTTGAGTTATTTTCCTCGATTATTGACATATCCATTCCATATCAGGACAAATGTGAGATTATCATTGTGCCACATGCTGCAGTGTAGAGAACAGATGAGAAAAGTCAAGCTAAATATAGACTTTAAGTTATGATTCATTTTGCTTTTACTGGGTAATCTTTTCTGATTGACATAAATGGTTGACACATGCAGAAAGTGAAGGTAATCGTGTTTCTTGATTTTGAGGAATTATCTTAACAAGGTTCATGCCCTTCTTTCAAGTGAACGGAGTAACTACTAGTGCTCATGACAGCAACTGTTTCAGCTACATCAGGGAATATGTTAATAGAGCTGCCCTATAAGGACTCGAGGTTCTTTCGTATACTGCAACCTCTTCGTTTCTTCAGAATTTGGTAATCATGCTGCCTCTGGCTAGGAGGACTAAGTCCCCTATAGCCTTGACTTTTGGGATCTCTTGGAAGAATATCATGTGAGTCATGGTCATTTAGCTACCAGAATATTAGCACTATTTGTTATTAAACAAAATATCCCCTTGCCCTAGTTATGGGGACGTGTTCTGGTCTATTTGCTTCTAAGGGTTTATTTCTTTGTTATTTCAGAAAGGCCATGGTCAGTCGCCTTGGTGACCCTATGCCATAGATCTCAAATCATAAATTACCTAGATTTTAGAGATGAGATAGGCAAAGCATCTATTCTTCTAATCCAGCTATATCTGTCTTCCCAAGGGAAGCTAAATGGTTTCTAATTGAGATATCTCCAAATATAATTCAATTTTTTGGGTAAACAAAGAGAACAAAACCCACATAATATCCACTATGCTTATGCCAAGCAGTGTAGAGCTATCCCTTATTAAGGGCACTGAGCAATAACTTTGGGAGGGGAAACAAATTGGAAAGAGTGTTTGCTAGTATATGAGCTCCCTTCATACTTTGTTATTACTTTCTTTTTTTATTGTTGTTCAAGTACAGTTGTCTCCATTTTCATATTCACTACCAAACCTAGGTTCAGAGTGAGCAAAATTCAAATTATCTCCTTTTAGTTTTCCACGGTTAGAAACAGCTGGTGGATTAGTGGAGTGATTTATGTCTGGGTGTAGAACAGAATGTACAAATTTGCAACCTTGGTTATCTAAAGTATAAGTGTGGAATGAAATGTAGCAGAAGAAGACAACAGGAAGAGAAAAATGTAGAGGGATGAGGTTGTCATTCTTCACAGGAGAATTGTGAAATTACTGACTAAAATTGGTGACATACAAATAGAGCTGTAAAGTTATAATTTAAAGTTATAAAGATAACAAACAAAAGGACTTACAACATATAATTTAAGTCCTCATTTTGGTTATCTTTGTAACTTTAAATTATATTTTAAATTATACTCTTATAGCTTATATTTTACCTATTAGAGAGAGAGAATGATAAATTAGGAGGGGGTGTAATAAGATAAATTCATTGTATTTACAAGGGAGAATTAACGATATAGTTTAAAATTGATGATTCAAGACACACACAATGTTTATTTATTAGTTTTTTTAAATCAGTATATGATATTTTGTGGTTTTTACCTTGTTAAAGTGTTATTTTTATTAAAATATAGAAGAACTTAGACCACTATTTTACATATGCAATGTGGGCTTTTTATAAATTTGACATCTTAAGTCATATATGAAGATTAAAAATATGTAATCCATACTTTCTGTATTTCACGAGTACATTTAAGTACAGGTTGAAGTGCTCAATCCTGGTCCCATAGCTGCTATTGTAATAATTAGAAACTATGAGGTTACAATGATCATTAGCATATATTTTCAAAATTTCATCTACACAGTGGCCCTCTTAAAAGAGAAGACATACACATTGCGTGGAATATGTCCTATGCTTTGGGACGTCAGTCTGGCATAGTGAAAATAGGTAGGTTTCAGATTACATTGACCTGAGTTCAAGTACTAACTGCAGCACTGGTATAGCTACCTCATGATGTCACAAGATTTAAAAAGGCATTCCAGCCCTGGGTGGTGTAGCTCAGTGGGTTGAGCGTGGACTGCGTGCAAACCAAAGGGTCACCAGTTTGATTCCCAGTCAGGGCACATGCCTGGGTTGTGGGCCAGGTCCCCAGTGGGGCCCACGTGAGAGGCAACCACACATTGATGTTTCTCTCCCCCTTTCTCTCTCCCTTTCCCTCTCTATAAAATGAATAAAATCTTTTTAAAAAGGCAGTTCATTTAAAATGACTGCCTCAAAGTGGCACAGAAGACAGCAATTAATATTAGTTTTCCTCATCCAGATACAAAGCAGCACATAGTAAATGGATACAGGTGGATGAGCACCTACCACTTACATGCAGATGAAAATAAATTGTATAGGCTACTGGAAATCAACTTTTGGAAAAATCAACTTAATCTTTTCAGTACATTAATATTTTTGCTATAATGCAGAAGTCATATGACAATGGAAATCATTAAGTCAAGAAAAATAATGTTGAGGACAATAACAGGTGCATCTTTTCCTTTTTTCTGAAATATAATTTTTTATGGATGAGAAAAGAATGACTATAGCTTTTTAATGAGAAATCAATTTAACCACATTTATAAAAATAAAATATTCAAATGATGTTTTGTTTGTGCTTCACTGTATTTGAAGAAACATATTAGAAAGCATATTTAGAAAGAAAATTGATTTTTTTTTAGTTTGAGGATTTTGATTTTAACATGCTGAACACATTTGTATTCAGGAGGTTTGCTCTTCACAGTGAAAAATAGGAACCTAAACCACAGTCAGGGAGCACTAGGTGTAGGGAGTGTGTTGTCTACAGCTTTGAGTAGACTTGTGGCTCACAGAATCAGAAGGCAAAAGAAATTGAAAGACGAACTATCGATAGTAGATGAGAACCAGGAAATCGAGAGTCATAGAAACTGCAGGGAGAAAGGGTTTCCCCATGTGAGAAGACGAGAGTGTAAATAGATGGGACTCAAGAGTCCATTGACAGAACAAAGGCCATAGTTAAAGCAATCATGACTCTTAGAAAAGTTCTATTAGGATTTCGGTAAGTGACCATGTGAGCTGTGGGACTTAATCCAATAAACCACATGCTCATGTGTTGTCCTTACATCAAGCCCTAAAGCAAGAGCAAAAGAAAATTTAGGTAGTTTCTATTGACATGCTTAGGTGCAATTTGGTCCATTTCCCATGTGATCAGTCTTGTGGAAGTGTATTAAGGCAAGCCCAGACTGTTGTCGATAAAATTACCTTAATCTAGGCCCTGGCTGAATCTGTTTTAAAACCATTCGGTGTTTAGGTGTGACTCCTTGGAAGAGTTCTCTAGGGGTCATGCGGTTTGGATACTGGCACCACTCAAGAGTGTAACTTGTTCCTGCATGGACTCACGGAGTTGATCATTTCAGAACTAAGAGAGAGCACTTGCCACACGCAGCAAAGGCCAGAGCCATGCAGCAGCCACCTCGGAATGCCTATGTAGACAGTGAATCTCGCAGTGCCGGTGCGTCCCGCTGCCTGGGCCGCACACTGCTTCAGAGCTGTACTGAAAGATAGAAAACCAGAAAGTAAAATTGTGAACACCATTGTGTTTCGGAAAATTAGGCCTAGACATTTTTATACCATGTTTATGTCAGAATTTTGGTAATAAAATGAGTCAATACCAATATTCTCCTTTTCATTTCTCATTTTTCATCAGATTACATTAAACCTCATGCATTGAATATCTTACATGTGCTAAGTACTCTCATTTGTGTGCAATATTTTAAATTTGAGTATAGCTATTTTAACTAAATGGTGAGGACGGCTTCATACTTAATTCTTTGAATGTCAGTTTGATAGGAAAGTGTCCTGTCTTTTCCTTTTCTTCATTCTCTCTACCACCATGCTGGTCTGAACCACAGTAATGTCGCAGCCTAACAGTCAGGACTTTGTAGTTTTCACTGACCACTTAGCTCCGCTTTCTGCAGGTTTGCCTCTTAAGCATGAGCATTCTGCGCTGTAACAAGGATGGCCCAGGGTCTCAGAGTTACATGATCCTTAGCATTGGCTTTTCCCTAGAAGGAGAGACTATTTTTCCCTCAATATCCATATCAGTCTCTCGAAAAAATTACGATTTACCCTCTTTTGGCATCTTATTCACTCCAGGACAAACAGAGTGACGAGAGAGGTGGCCACTCTGGACATCTAGCCCTAGGAAAGGGAGGGCGGTGTTAGTGCCACCACAGCACTTAGATGAGGACAGGACTGTGAGGTCCTCCAAGGAGAGGCAGGATGACATAAATATATTCTCACTGTGTCTGGATCACTATACTAGCCTCCATACCCATCCCCTTACATCCAGTTGTTTTCCTCTCTGTTCACCCCCCAAAAAAAGTGATTTTTATTATGATAATTATCTCAAAATAAAAACAATAAAAAAAACCCAAAGACAAAAATGAAAGTCAGTATGATCCTTTTATTCCCATATATGAAGTCCTTCAATGGAGTCCTATCACCCTTAACAATCACATCCAAGATCCTGAATGTGGTTACGAGGCTTTTATGGTGTAGCCTCTGCCTCTCCAGTTTTTCTACATGCAACTCCTCCAGTTGGACATGCTGGTCTTATCTCTGTGGCACAGTTTTCTACCAAGCATCTTAGTGTCCAGTTTCAAGAACCTTCTAAATCCATCTCACTCTTGTTTCCATGTCTACTCTACTCCCTACTTCCCTGCCCTCACCCTTTCCCTTAGCCCAGTCAACACTTACTGATTTTCAGGTCTTGGAATAAAAAAACATTTTCTCCGAGAAGTTGTATTAGCCAGGGTTCTTGAGAGAAGAAAACCAACAGAATATACATGGATGTATAGAATGAGTTTCATTATGAGGGATTGACTCTCAGCAATTATGAAGGCTAAAAAGTCTCCATCTGCAAACTAGAGGCCCAGGAAAGCTGGAGGTGTAGTTCTAGTCCAAACCTGAAGGCCCGAGAAGAAGGGGCCAGTGTGAGTCCCAGTCCAAGTCAAAGAGTTTAAGAACCAGCAGTTCTGATGTCTGAGGGCAGCGAAAGAGAGATGGTCTGGCTTAAGCCGAAAGAGCAAATGTATTCTTTCTACTCCTTTTTGTTCTGTTCAGGCCCTCAGTGTGCTGGATGATGTCCACAGCATTGGCCAAAGCGATCCCCTTTGCTCAGTCTACTGATTCAAGTGCTAATCTCTTCTGGAAACACCTTCAGAGACACACCTGGAAATCATGTGAGCATCCCTTAGCTTGGTCAAGTTGACACAAAAATTAAGTAGCACAGAAGCCCTTCCATGCTGTGTCAGATTCTCTGGACACAGGCTGCGATGGCCTTGCACGTTCCTTCCTCATACCACTCATGACACTCGTTACTGTTTTCTAAATGCATGTCTCTATGTCACTTGTCAGATTATCCATCCTATGAGTTTAGGAATGTATCTAGTTTCACTCAGTGCAATATTCCCACTGTCTAACACAGTGCTTGGCACTGACAGATACAGAAATATTATTGAATCATCATAATTTATTGTCTGTCATCCTTATGGTGGTTAGTCCATTCTCTAAGATGCTTTTACTTTTTTGCATGTGAAATCTAGCTATGTGATGAATTTTAACTATTTGAAAGATTTTACTTGGCTTCCTTTTGTAAAATACAATTCTAATAATATGAGGTGCTCAGTGTATATCCAATGCTGTTTCTCCTCAGGCAAACTAAGTGACATGTTAAATAGATGAACCTACTTAATTCTTGAGACACATTTGGAAGATTGATGTGATTATTCTGAATCATTAATTCCAGCTTATAACCAAGGAATATAGAATTCTGAGCTTAAAACATTTGATTCTGGTCTCACAGCTCTTAGGCAGTGGTAGGGATCCAAATTTTGGTTTGCCTTGAATGCTTACTTTAAAACTTAAGTATGTTTCAATACCTCACTCTCTCTGTTGCTGGTTCTTTCTCTTTGTTCGAAGGTTCTCTATTGTGATTAAAAATTAGACTAGGAAGTCATAGTTATGATTTATATAATTCAATTCACTTCATTTCGTAAATGCACTTAGTAAAAATTCATGCTCTGCCCATTACATAGCTGGATATGGAGAAGAAAACAATCCTTACCACTGAGAATGCATGATCTGTTTGAGGTCAGGGACACAGGGGATGGGAAATAGGAGCTGAGGAGAGAGAACTAGCATGTCATCAGATAGCCAGTGTAGATGGGCTTTTGGAGTAGGGATAGGTCATTTCTCATAGAGGGCAAATATGTAAAGCCCCAAATTTTCCCACAACACTCATTTGGTGAAGGGGGTAAAAATGACTTCAGCTGGCTCCACCATTTGTATCCATAATAAGGTAGTACTCAGAGACTCCAGTTGTGTTTTGGTAGTACGAATAAGCCACTTAATATCCTGACAGGATTAGTAGGTATGTAAGTAAAGTGAACAAATTTAGGTAAATGACTCTGATTAATAATGGCTTATGTTTGGGGACAGAGGAGAGTCAGGAATTAAACTAAGTATCTGCTTATAGCAGTTGGCCTGCTGTCGTAGGTGCTGAATAAGGCGAGCAGTAGTGTGTCTTATGAACATGCAGAATCTGTGACTGACAGAGATGGAAATAAAGGATAAAGATGGGATAAATAAAGATAACTGGAAAAGCACTTGAGCTTAAACCTTGGAAATAGGTGTGCCATGAACAAAACGTGTAAATTAGAGGATGGAACTTGGGTGAAATCACTGGGTATATGCTCAAATGCTTGAGAGAAACAGGCAGGAGGCAGGAAGAGGAAAGTCGGGCTGGGGGAAGGAGTGAGGATTACAATGGGAAGCTAAGACAGCCAGTTGCTCTTCAGCTCCAGCCATTGGCGAATTGGTTTCGAGATCATGGGATTTGCTGAGAGAATCTGAAAATTCAGAAATGTTTGCATTTGAAATGTTGGTAAATAATTTCATTGGTTTTGTTGTTGTTATTGTTGTTTTTTAAAGCCAGCACTATGTGGTCCAAATAAGCTATTTCCATAGGCTCCATGTAAGTTTTGGGGAACAGGTAAGGATGTCTGCCATTGAAAAGAAAGTCGTTTTTTACAGTTCCGTGGTGCTACCACTAGTTCAATGTTTTCGGCCATGGCTCCTGATGGGACTCAGTGAGTTCCTGTCTCACAGCTCAAAAAGGCAAGAACAAAGGAAAACAAAGCCATTTACATGCTTTTTTCTTGTCCTTTGAAGTACTAAAATATGTTGCAGTTTTGAATGATTTTCGAAGCCTTTGTATACAATCTCAAATGGAATCTGTTCCACAACCTAAGGTCTGAGATAGCTAATTTTTATATTTTTGGAACAATTTTAGAAACAGCTTTGATATGTATGCTCTGTGTTGATCTGCCATATACATTTGGTGTGCTTTCTTTAATTGTCTCAAAATGCAATTTCAGTGGTGTATGAGGTATGCTATTATGTTTACATTTAAGTTGAAACCAATTACAGCATGTTCTCAAGGAAAAACACCTTTACTAAGCAAACTTTTTTTTGATAGAAAGGGGGCTAAAAAAGTCATAAGGTTTGTGTGTTTAAAAATGGCATTTTAGCCCTTGCTAGTGTGGGTCAGTGAATTGAGCACTGGCGTGTGAACAAAAAAATTGCTGGTTTGATTCCCAGTCAGGGCACATGCCTGGGTTGCAGGCCAGGTCCCCAGCAGGGGGTGCACAAGAAGCATCCACACATGGGTGTTTCTCTCCCTCTCTTTCTCCCTCCCTTCCTCTCTTTATAAAAATAAATAAATAAAAATAAATATATAAAATCTTTTAACAGATGACATTTTATTTTTCAGTATTAATGGTAATCTGAAAGGCATACATTTGAAGGAAGAATGGCTGTATTTCTTTTCATCTGAAGGCCGGATTTAGGCATAATGGTGTCATTGTATGTAGTTATTAAATGCTCTTGGGTAATTTGCACTCTCTTTCAAATGTATGTCAGACTTTGGGTTTATATAGCAGGCTCACTAAGGTACAGGTTTTTGTGGGTGAGGGAATTTTTTGTGTGTTTTGATACTGTCCCTCAAATTTGGGATGGGTCGGGGTGGAAGGTTAGTAATAGTAATAATTACACCACTAGCAGTGCTTCTAAACCTTTTTATTCAAATACTAGACTGAAGAGAAGAATATATATCCCTCAAAATTTCTTTAAAGTTTCAAGTTTCATCACAAAATTTGTAGCATTTTGTAACAAACTCCACAATATAGGAGCAACTTCTTCTTCTTTTCCTCTTCTTCCTCCTCCTCTTCATCCTTCTTCTTCTTAATTTTAAGAGCTTATTTGAACCAAGATCAGTTGGAATCAGGGAGCACCAAACAAAACAGAGGTGAGGAATACTCCACAGTCAGGAGCTCAGGGAGAGACTTTTATAGAGAAAAGGCTAAAGTAAGGAAATTATTCATTGACTATAGCACAAACACTAATTGGCTGTTCATGATTGGTTGTCTTTAGTGACTTTTGATTTGATTTTGTAACCTTAAGACATTTGTAGGATTCAGATTTGGGTTTGCTTACACAGATCACAGGGCTTAGAACCACATCAGTCTAAAGCTTCCTTTACTTAATTAATTGAACAGTTTTCCCCTTTGGTCGTTTTCTGTACATGAGAGATTGGCCTAGAATTTGGTACCGGCGCCACTCTCACTCATCAGGGTTAAGCTGCTCTTGTTTCATTGTGAAACACATAGGTTATGATGGTAGGTTCACAGAAGAGTTGTTTCTGCTCTTCATCTTATTTCTATTTTTCTAAGTGCAGTGAGACCATCTGATGTACTGCTGATGGCTACAGACATGTATTTACAACTTTTAAAAAGACATAGAACATAAGGGAGACTACGATAATAACTATTAGGAAGATAACACCAAGAGACAGCAGCACAACCCTTAATCAGGGCCCCGCGAACCAAACCAGTTGAAATAAAAAAATGTAACGGAGGGAGATTAACCTGTTGTAGCCACATGGCTTGTTTGTTAATTCCCTGTATTTGCTACAGTGCCAGAGCTGTTGAACAAGGTACAACAGGAGATATTTGCTATGAGACAGACTCCTCTTTTTTAGCCAATAGTCAACCTAAAGCAATTCTATTGTCTAAAACCACCTTAGCAAGAAAGCCCAGAGTGTTTTATTATGCAGCTACAGGCTTAGCAGCAGATTCAGAAATAGTTGCTAGACTTTAGAACATTGTCTTTCCATGCATTAACAAACAAAAATCATCAGGAAAAGCAGAAGACATAAAGGTTTTACATTGGAGATGGAGATCTTGATCCATGATATTGGGAGAACTTCCACCTTAAGATGCCACCTGCTTCTGGGGAGGAACTTCTCTAGTCAGTTTTAATTTTACAAATCTACTGAGTATGCAGTTCCAAAAGTCTGGGGAAGCCCTTTGTCATTGGAGTGTGTGTACCCAAGATTCGAGTGTCTGAACGTTGGCGGTTGCCTGGGCAGTAAGGAGAAACTGATACAGTTCCTTCTAAGGAAACTTCCCAAGACAGGTTGGGTTTTTTGTTTTTGTTTTTTTTCTACTGATTGCAAATCAGAGGGTGGGAGAAAATTGGAAACATTAATCTGGAGAGTTGCAGACAAGCATTTGAGGTAACTACAAGAATTTGGGATCCCATTTAGTTTGCAAATATATAACAAAACCTTAAAGACAATGAACAGAATTAGAATTTGGTATCCACAGGTTTATCAAGGTTGCATTATAATTTTCTACAGTCACCCTGATTTCTATTTTAAAAAATCACAGTAAAGCTAATTTGTTTGCAAAATAAGCCTAGTCTCATTAAGCATAGCTTCATTATTTACATAAGTGCACAAAGAATAGTGATTGACCATATAGGCTCTTTTTAAATTGCTTTGCTAGAATTTTTCATAGGAATGTTTTATTGGACTTTGAAAAGCTCTCTAGGCTAAGAAGCAAAGCCAAGAACTAACTCACCATGAGACTTTATCTGCAACGATTGTAGATGTGGGCGAATTCCTCTCTTCTTGAGAACTCCTCAACATCTTGAGGTTCCTGGCAGGCCCTTATGTCGTAAGGCTGCTAGGAACCCTTTAAACAAGATGTCATACTAATTTTTCCAAGGAGTTTTTATTGACTACATAAAATGAACGCTTAGCTTCTTAAAACTGGTCATATCTGATTCTATGCATATTGTCAAATATGACATTCCAGTCAAAGCCTTGGTAATATAACCAATTTTACCAGTTATGTCCTGTTACAAAGAAAACCAGTTCTTACTGAACTTATGAAAATAACTGTATTGTCATGAAAATAAGAATGCTCACAACTTTCTGAGTTCTGAAGGGATCAGATAGGTAGGAAAAGTAAATGTTTCAATTATGTTTATAGAGGTAGACCTAAGAGAAAAGAGAAAAAAGTTTTCCTTAAATCTGAAAAAAATAAAATCTGAAGAAAAGTAAAAGTTGTGAAAAATGATAATCATCCTCATCAGTTTGTTTAATCCCATATTACTAATTAGTGTTCTGCTTAAAGCCAGTTTTTCCAATAGTTCTGAAACTTTTTACCCAGTTCTGTTTTACAATCTAAAAGTTATCAGAAACCTTATATATATATATTTATATATATTTAAATATATAAATATATATATATAAAGTCACTTACATATTTTATATATAGGGTGTGTGTGTAACATACAAAACCTTTATTTCCTGGATAGATTACACAAAAAATGAAAAACAAAACAAAACTTTCACAATCTGTTGTCAAGACCACCAGTTCAAGAAAACTTTTTTTAATAGAGACGTAAACCAATTTCAATTTTGCACCAGTGTATTTTTGATATTAAGACTCATTCTTTAAAAACTAAATTCATTCACATTTATAGTCACCTTGAGGACACATAAAACTCTGTTTCTAAGGTTCTTTTTCCACAAATCTTCTACAGTTTTTTAATCATTTGTCCTATGAGACTTACCTCCCTGAAGTTTGCAGTTCAAGAGATGGTTCTGGGTTCCTAGAAGGACCAGGTAGAACAGTTACATCTTAAAGCCTCAGAAAAAGGATGTAAGTTTCTTCAAGAAGAGCTTCTCTATGAGTAATATCTAAGATTATGCTATGTTTTCTTTATGACTCTTTATGGTCTCAAGTCTAACATTTAAGTCTTTTATCCATTTTGAATTTATTCTTGTGTGTTGTGTAAGAAGTGGTCTAGTTTCATTTTACCGCATGTATCTGTTCAATTTTTCCAACACCATTAATTGAGTAAACTATCTTTAACCCATTGTATGTGCTTACTTTCTCTATCAAATATTAACTGACATGAAGGTGTGGATTTATTTCTAGGCTCTATTCTGTTCCATTGATCTATATGTCTGTTTTTAGCCTGCTACCATGCTTTTTTGATTACTATGGCCTTGTAGTATAGATTGATAGTAGGTAGCATGATTCCTCCAACTTAGTTCTTCTTTCTCAGGATTGCTGTTGCTATGCAGAGCCTTTTGTGGTTCCAAATAAATTTTTAAAATATTTGTGAAATATGTAATTGGAATCTAGATAGGAATGGGACTGAATCTATAGATTGCTTTGGGTAGTATGAACATTTTAATGATATTAATTCTTCCTTTCCACCAACACTATGTGTGCTTCCACTTACTTGTACCTTCTTCAATTTTATTGCAAAGGAAATAATCAACAAAATAAAAAAACACACAATGGGAGGACATATATATGATATATCCAATAAGAGGTTAATATCCAAAATTTAAAAAGTACTTAAAAATGGGCAAAGGACCTGAACAGACACTTCTCCAAAAAGGACATGCAGATGGCCAATAGATACATGAAAACATGCCCAATGTCATTAATCATCTGAGAAATGCAAATTAAAACCACAATGTGATATCATCTCACACTTGTCACAATGGATATCATCAATAAATCAACAAACAATAAGCTCTGGCAAGGATGTGGAGAAGGGGGAACCCTTTTGCATGGTTGCTGGGAATGCAGACTGGTGCAGCCACTGTGGAAGGCAGTATGAAACATATCAAAATATTATAAATGGATTTGCCTTTTGATCCAGAAATTCTGCTTCTGGGAATATGTCTGAAGAAATCCAAAACACTAATTTGAAGGAACATGAGCATTCCTACACTCACTGCAGCATTATTTACAATCACCAAGATATGGATGCAGCCCAGTGTCCATTAGCAGACAACTGTGGGATATTTACACAATGGAATTATATTCCACCATAAAAAAGAAAAAAAAAGGTAACTTTTATGACAGTATGGACAGACCTGGAGAGCATTATGCTAAGTGAAATAAGCCAGTTAGAGAAAGACAAACACTATATGATTTCACTCCTATGGAATCTAATGAACAAACTGAACTAACAAGGAAAATGGGGACAGACTCATAGATGGGAAGCAGAAGCAGATGACAGCTAGTGGCGGGGGGGAAGGTTTGCAGGGAGGGAGGGATTGAACAAAAAGTAAAAAGGGCTCTTGGACATGGACAACTGTCCAGGGGAAGAGGGTTTTAAGGGGACTAAATGGTAATGGCAAAATATAATAAAGATTAAATAATAAATAAATTATTTTTCTAAAAAAGAAGGGCTTTCATTTTCTAAATCCAGATCTTTTATAGTATCTTCAAGCCTTTGAGATGAAATGGAGAGGCTTGAACATTGGAAAAAAGAATAGGCAGGATTTGAATTATTTCTAGAGCCACATTTCTATTATCATACAGACTCAATTTGGAAGACAAGTAGAAAAATTGTTTTGAATTTATCAAAGAACTGGGTTGCATCCTGAATGGTATCAAGATTCTGACCAGGTCATCCAGCTACATGACCCTCAATTTGCTTTTTAAATTAGGGAGAAAAATTCCTGTTTTCCAGATTTAGAGTTATAGTTTTTTGGAATGTTTTAGTAAAACCTTTCCGTGATGGCTTCAGAATGTTTTTCTTTCCCTCTAAGTGCCTAGTTTCATTTTAGCTTATGGGAGAAGGACTATAAAATGTTTTCTTATAAGGCTTTGAATATCAGCTTCCAGTTTGGCCACTTCTGACCATAGAGCTACTTAAGAAATAATCCCTTTGAACTTGTAAGTCTCAGTCAGGACAAATAGTAAATCTTCCTGGCCACATTGAAGAATCCTATAGACACAAGAGAGATCCCCAAAGGGGGTTAAAATGATACTGCTCTCCGAGGATCCAGAGCCACTCCCAAAGATAATCAAAGGAGAGACCTAGATAATTTCTCTGACAGCTGGCAACAGTCAGTAGGACCCTAGCTGCAACCCACACCTCTGTGCAGCTATATATGTAGGCAGAAACAGGGCACAATCCACATTTCTGTCTGATCACATTTAAGGGACTTTAGCTTGACAGTTGTCAAGCCAAGTTCTTGGGACACAAAATGAAGCAAACGAGAAGACAACAGCTATCCACAGGAGAGAAAAATGATAATCATTGGGCTTTTTCCCTGCCAATCTGAATTTGGAAAAGAAGGGGTAACGTGAAATTTTATCTTCTTTTCCCTCCCTTAGCCAGGCAATGTAGACAGAGATCTGGGAGAGCTGATTTGGGTAAGAATTCTTACCCTCTGCGGGCTTCTGCTGGTTTTCCCAGGATGTGCCTGTGGTCTCCAGAGCAAGTGGGATGTCCCAGCAGGTCTCATCCTGGTCTCCAGAAAGTATAAAGGAGGAAGAATAGCTTTCTCTCTGCCCTTTGTAATGAGTGCCTGTCTGAGACCCCTTTTTCTCTAGGACACTTCATAAATGGGTAAGCTTATGTAAGACAGTTTCAAGTTCTCCACTCTGGCCACTGTAATTCAAGAATATCTTCGATAAGAATTACTCACTTGTTCAACCTTAAAATGGGATTGTATTCACCCGAGGCCTCATACTGGCCCTAGTCCAGTTTCTGAGTTGAACCTAGTCCAACCCCAGATGTAGTCCAACCCTGGCCAGTTTCTGGACCCAGTCTGGGAAAAGAAATGCACCAAGTCTGGAAGCACATAACACAGCTGAGGAGCTAGGGTTCCACAGGGACTTACCCACCACCTCCAGGGCCAGTTACTTGTTCCTGGTAGAAGGCAGTTAGGAATCTCCTTTGGTTCCCTCTTCTGATACCAGAGATGTTAAAACAGAATCCAGGGTATCTTAAACATTTTAAGAGTTTTTCTGAGGAACAATTAATTCCATTTGGGCAATGCCAAACCAAAAGTGGTTAGGAATGCTCCCAAGGACTTCTTTATTAACAAGTTACTGTCTTAATTTACCACAAAAGCAAAGCAGTTTTTTATCTGTCTTAGGAGTTTACAGTGTTATAGGGTTTATAGTGGTTCAAACAGGTATTCAAACACTTCGGGTTCAAATTGGACTTTATCACTTACCATCTTAGACAAGTCGCTAATAGATTTGGTGATAAAATAGTATGTAACACAAAGCGTTGCTCTTTCTTATGTAATTAGGAGGAAAGGGGTACTTACTAAATAATAAGCGTTGCTCTGAAGTTTCAATGGAATGTCATGTGCAAAATACCTAGCACACTTCCTAGCACACTGTGAAACCCCCGGTAAGAATCAGGTAGCATCTTATGTGCTGAGCCTTCATCACAAACCAACATTGCCTCTTGGAAATCTCTATTATCTGTCTTGATGCCATAGTATTTTAAGAATTTTGATTCATATAAATGTATAGATTCAAATTATACAATATTTTCCACTGATTTATGACTATATCATAGTAATCACTTAGGAGAAGTATTCAGGTGGCCTGTATCAAACAGTGAAGTAAAGCAGTGTTTTTAGGCTACTGTGAAAATTTCACTAAAAATACCCCTCTGTTGAGAGTACAGTCACGTGCACATGACAGAGTGAAATGGTCTTAGAGTGGACAGTTAACTTTTTATTGATGTAAGGAAATCCCAGCCCAGATATTTTTCTCGGCATGTCAGATTAGCAATTATTCTGTTTTTTAAATGTGTAAATTAAAACAGTCAAATTATTTATAGCACTCTAAGAACATTCTAGTCCTAAATCTAAAGTGTCATTTTCACTCATAATCTTAATACATATAGATTTTTTTAAAGAAAAGAGAAAAAATTACTATAGTGCCTACATAGTTTTGATGAAAATTCAGTACCACAATAACATCTGCCATGATTGTCAACTCTGGGTCACTCCTCATTCTTGAAGTGTGTGGTGAAATAAGCCAGTCGGTGAAAGACAAATGCCATATGATTTCACTCATATGTGGAATCTAATGAGCAAACTGAACAAACAAGCAAAATAGAGACAGACTCACAGATTGAGAGCAGGATGACAGCTATGGGGGAGGAGGGAGAAGGTCAGGGGGTGGAGGGATCGAGCAAAAAGGAAAAAGGACTCATGGGCATGGACAACAGGGTGCGGATTGTGGGGGTCGGGTGGAGGTGGGAGAGGGTTTAAGGTGGATAAATAGTAACGGAAAATGCAATACAGCTCTTACTCTTTCTGCTGATCGTGTTTCTCCATAAAGACATGTAACGATTCAACCTTGAGTTTAAAATTTTACCAGCACTTTCTCCTGCCAAGCCACAGCAGAATGAGATCTCAAGGTTACTGCTTATGTAATTACAAAAGAGCTCATTATTTACAAAGAAAATGATTGACCTAACTACTTCTTTTGACTTACTGAAAGAAATCAATAGGTGAACACATTGAATGATGTATTCTCAGGAAATGGTGCTGTTTGAACAATCAAGAAACATACTTTAATTCATTTATGATATACTTTTTGTTTGTTAAAAAATCAATTCAGCAAATGTCTATTAAACCACTACATGTTTTAGAAATTGTTCAAGGGATATTCTGATTTCTGTATGGTAATTTATTAAATATTTTGATTTAATATTAATTGCAGTTAATTAAATTGCTAACTGTGAAGCATTTTCTATCTTTCTCAAACATCATCATGATAAATATATCAAACAAGGTCCAACAAAGCTCTGTGTTCAATTCAGCCATTCTACTGTTACTTCACACATACCATTTACGCTTGTCTAGATGTCCTCATTGCTAGTATCATTCATTAAGGCAATAAGACTTCCTGTGTTTAGTCTGGTTACTAAACAGATATTCAGTTTTTTTCTTTTTAGTTCAAAAGAGATTTAACTCCACAGCTTAAGGAATCATCAAAGCACCTTTTATTACCCTAGTGTTTTCTTCCTAGGGGATTCTGCAAATGATCAGAGAGAGTCCCTCGGGGCCTCAGGGATCGCTAGTTTCCTTACACTTGTCATTAGCTTGCTTTCAGTGCAGATGTCTTGTTTGTAGGTACAAAAATATTTCTGGTGGTTTATCTTCAAAATTTCATTATTTTTCATTGTTTCTATGGTTTTATTTCTTACCATTGTTTTGAAATGGAAACTAGCATGCGTACTAAAATGTCCAAACACTTAAGAGGGTATATGTTACCAAAAAAGTCTTCTTCCCATCCAGTTATCTCTCTAAAGCAACTGCCAACACTAGCTTCTTCAAAGAGATTCTATCCATATAGGAACATGAAGCTGTTTCTTTCCTTGCATGTCTTTTTTGATATGTAAGAGACATAAAGGTAGATAGATGCCTATGTACACAAATGACATGAACATGTTTATGCCTCCTTTCTATTTTCAAGAGTTACGGTAGCATAGGTGCTCTTCACTTCTTCCCTTTTCTCTTACACTCTCTGTCTCTCTTTTTTTCCCCTTAGGAGTGTACCTGAAAAGGCCTACTTTTAAAAATAAATTTCTGCACTAGTATTGTATTATTGCAAGAGAGAGAGTTCAACAAAGTTTTTACATCGTGTCAGGTTTCTCCATTAAGATATCAAGTTTTATGTGCGTTTAAACCCCACAATGAGAACAATATTTTAAATATCCATTTTGATATGTCCTTGACTTTCTAAATTTACTGCTGATTTTTACAGCCACATACTCACTGTGCTCAGATGAGTATTTCATCTTTTTATTATGTACATGATTGGCCTCTGAAAAACCACTGTGGCTGTTGCAGCTCTCCACGGGCTTTTCTGAATACATCTTATGATTTTTGTGCATTCCTATTTACATCAAATCTACATTTAAATTTTTATAATTAAACTACTTAACAATATATTTAGTTGAAAACATGATTTTAAATAATTTTTCCTAAAACATAAACATTAATGCTAAAACAAAAATGAAAAAAAGTTTGATGTTAACATATGTATTATTGTCGAGAAATCCATGATGAGGAGAGATGAAACTAAGTGTAATTGCCTTTAAAAATATGATTTGAGTAAAATTGCTACATGACATCAAACTGCTGTATGACAGTCAAACTGCATTTTGGGAATTTTATTCTGAAGGCAACATTTTTGAAAAATTGCTTCATAAGGTGATAAACTTATTTGGCAAAATAACCTAGTTCTGTGCACTGGAGGGACTTCCTTGCACATTTGTGAATCCCTTCTTTTCTCCTCTGGTGACCTCGTATTAGTTATGCTCTCTGACGCTCTTAACAGCCCTCCCTCCTTAGGAGAACTTCCGTTCACTCGGATTTAACTACAGCTCAAATTACAATACTTCTATGAAATGCCAACAAGCCAGATTATCCAAACACTTTATAGTCCAATCAACTTTTTCACAACATCCACCCACCCCCTCCATAAAGAGGAGGGAATTGATGTGAAAAAAGTTACAACCGGCTTTGTGCATAAACAAAATCTTTAAAATAATTTACAACTGCTTACCCAAATCTGCAAGTAATGATTTGTAAAGTGGTAATATTATGAAGAGCATTCCAGTGAGGGAGAGCTGCTGTCTTCGCACTTGGGCCCGTAGAATAGTTTTATTAGGGCTGACCGTGGAATACAGAAACACAGACCCACTCTGCAAGGAGTGGAAGATACTTATCCCAGGCAGAGCATGGGGTGCCGGGGCCCAGCCCATGCTGATGATTAATGAGCCAGCGGGTAGAGAGCAGTAAGGCTTTCACAGCCACAAGGTCCTCATCTTCCAAGGACAGTGCTGCATCTCTCAGAGGTGTAGAGTCACACAAATTAGACATGTGTAAGCCAAGGTTTCAGGACTATAACCAAATGGCAGAAAGGAAAACCCTGGCTGAGAGTTTCCAAAAGCTGACAGATCCAAGGTTTACTACACTGGTGTATTCATTTCTCCCTTCTAGCTCTATACCTCACCATGTAAATACACCCATGTTACATTTATCTGTATATACTATACTGATTTTATTAGCTTAAGAATCCCCAACCTACCTGCTCAATTTTGTCTGTGAGCTGCCTGAGCACAGAATCTGGATGTTCATTACTTCTATTTTCTTAGCTCCTAATACAAAGTAGGTAGTTTTTTTTTAAAAGAATGATCAGATTGGCCAGTGTCCAAATCCCACCACTGATACAGTAATTACATAAAATTGTGCAATTTAATCAATTTGCAACCTTAGCTTAGTTACTTGTAGCATAAATATAGTAACATCAAGTTTATTGTGTTGATGAAATTGTGTGTGTGTGCGTGCATAGTGTATGAATTGCTGGGCACTAAGCCAGGCATCTTCTTTAAAATGGTAGCTGCCATTTTTGTTGGGGTTATTGTTATTCAATAATCTTCGTTAAGTTAAATGGGAGGAAATTGACATGTCAACCAAATTTACATGTCGGTTTAGTTAATTTCTAAGTATTTCAGCTGTTGCTTAATTGGAAAAAGATAATAATGAAACCAAGAGAAGATGAAACATAAATAATAAATGGATATTGATCCAAAGTATTACTCTAAGTTCAAATTTACATATGTACATTTATATTTTCAATTTTTACAACTTTTTTATTTCAAGCTTATATTGATTGATGGATGAGCTATGTATGCGTGATGTATTAAATTACCTATGTCTATTTTCTGTAGAGCTTTCTAAATGTCTCAGGTATTCAAGATTTTTTTAATCCAAGCTAATATATATATATATATTCTAGTTTAAAGTGGCTTATAATCTTTTGTCTTGAGATAAATTTAAATTTTTTAATTTGTAGAAAAAATATTATCAATATATTTCTGCTGTGGTAATAGAAATTTATTGATTATGAAGAGAAATGGAGTAACACATAAAGATTGCAAAACTTTTCTCCTCTGTGGAGAATCTATTGATTGAATTCAGGGGTTCTTTTATTTTTATGGAATGTCAATGAAACCAATGGAATAGGTTATGTAGTTCACCAGTACATATTGACTGAAGGTATTTTCTTAATGCAAATTAGTTTCCCTTTGAATTCTATTAATTTTGAGTTTGTAAATTCTGAAAATTCTTTGATATGTTTAAATTTAATTACAGGGAATAAATATTCTTTAATAGGTGGTCTTTTATTTTAAAACATTAAAAGGGGTTATAACGCCTCTATGGAGAAAGAGCAAATAGAAAAAAGAAAGAGAGGGAGGGAGGAAGAGGGAGAGTGGAGAAGGAGCACAGGAGGGGGGAGGACGGGGGAAAGAAGAAAAAAAGGAGGAGACGAGGAAGGGGGAAGACAAGGGGAAAAGAGAGTAGGGAGAAGACAGCCGAGATGAGAACCATCCGTTTGTGGTCACCATTCAAATTATGTCGTTTGAAATACCCAGAATACAACTGCTCCAAAAGGAATTCATAGTGAGGTGTCCAATTAGACCTGGATATCTGGTTCCAAATCATTATATCAAAAAGAGTAATTATTCCAAATAGTACTATCAAGAGAGAAAAATCAAGCTCTTATTCTAGTGGCTCTGATTCAGAAACCACTACTCAAAGGTCATAATAATGAAAGGTACTAACAGTCTAAATGTTATGAGTTCCAAGTGATTAAATCAGTTCACAAACCTCTCAGAATTATAATTATATGGGAAAAGGAAAGTGTGAAGAAGTCGCAGACCATAGAAAGCTAGATTTCCATCATCGCTAAATGGGTTTTACTTTCTCATGAGACAATGGGCTTTAAATAACACATCTGACAGACAAAGGCTAGGACACTACATCTATAATTGCATATGAAGGATAGATAGAATCAAGAAAAAAACACCACATTTCAGTATGATGTCAGCTGATCAAATAACAATCACATCAAATGTACTGAGATAAGCTGAGTCATGATAACTATCTGAGCCTGGACACTATTCGGCTGCTGTCTGGGATCTGGATCCATATTATAAAAATGTCAAAGATTACAAATGAACAGAAATTTAAATATGAGTAATAGTACTAACTTACAGTTAAGTACAAATTCATGATCTTTTAGAGCACTCTTCAGTACATCACTATATTTGATATTTATCACAGTTCTGAGAAATTAAAAGGGAAATTGCCATGATAGCTGTCTTCTCACAGAATAGCAACCATCCTCAAAGACAGCGAATCGAACATCTAAATTAGTGAATCAGGGATTAGAATTGGGTCTCCTGAATGTCTGATAAGTGCTCTTCTCAGCTACAGAGAAATTCAACATGTCATAATCATTCTCCATATACTCTCCATTCACCGGGGTCTGTTTCCTGGCTTCTCTCTAGAGAAAGTGAAGTTTCTTTTGAGGTTTTAGCCACCATGTCGCCACTGGGTGGCTAGAGCCTGCCCTTGCCATTGAGCCGCAGGAGTAAAGACAATGGGGAAATCACCTCATTGCCAATCCCTCCTCCAGCTTTTGACTCCCCTCTGCAATCTGCCTGTTTTTATTTACCTTGTGGATTACCCAGAGAGTATGCTTTGATTTTTTTTCTTTTTATGGATTTTTTTCTAAAGTTGTATTCAGAAGGAGGGAAAGGTGTGGTGGGTCTCTACACCACTATGGAAGACTAGAAATTTCTACTATTGATTTAATAGAATAATATCATAAATAAATTTGAAACATCCAAAACAGGTAAGAGAGATGCAAGTCTGCCTAACACATTATGCTTTCAAATCCAGGGCTTCCTTCTGTATCTGACACTCTCATCCTCACACTCCTGAAAATGTTGGTGTCTCATGGTTCTCTCCAACGTCGATCTTTGCTTTGTCTTGTTTTTATTTCAGCCTTCTCTTTCCCAGCCTAACCCTTGAAAAAATCTATGTTCCCTAGTAAACTGTCTTGGACCTGCTGCTTTATTTATGCTAATTATGCAATTCATTAACTTTCCTTCTTTTGACAACTGCTTATATGATGATGACTCAAATATTTCTTTCCAGCCCAAACCATATCCTAAGTTTTCTCCCTCATGCATCAAACTGTTGGTTAATCATGTCCACTTGATTGGCCCATCCTCACCTAAAAACCAACATGTCCAGAATGGGAACTCCTCCCCCAATAGGCCAGCCTCCATAAATGGTAGTATAATATGCTTAGCTGTCAAAGCTGGAAACCTGAATGTCACGCTACAGTCCTTTCCTTTTCACTCTCCATACCCTTCAATGCAGTATCGTATTTCCTAAATATTTTTCAGTGTGGCTTCTGTGTATCCCAATTACCCCTTCTCTCAGCACTTAGTCCAGACAAATGCCATAGACATCAGGTTTTTCTCATTCCAGGTTTTTTGCTCTTAACTTCATCCTCTAGGCTCCAGTCGATGTGTCCTATGTAAAATACAAATCTGGCCGTGTATCTTCTGAGCCAATATTCTTTGATTGTTCATTCTGCTTCTGCAAAACGGCATTCCAACTTCTCTGCAAGTTGTCTTTGACAGCAATTTCTCTCTAACTGATTAATCCACTTATGCACATTTATTTAAATTCTTTTTTCTCACCTTGTATTTTAGTAACACCGCCCCATAAGTGTTTTCCTGGACCTACTACGGTGGGTTTCACAACACTGTGTCTTCACTTGAATAAGCCATACTAATGTTTCAAAGCCTATTTCAGGTGTCAGTGGAGTTGGACTCCAGTAAGGCTTAATCTCTTACTTTGTCTGACCCTCATTTGTGTCAGAGGATCTATACCCGCTAACCTCCAAACTTTGACCTCTAATCCAAGACACTTTTTGAAGTCATGGATCTCTATATTTAACCACCTACATGTCCTCTTTACTTATGAATCCCAAAGGCAACACAAAGGAAGTTTGGCTAATGTAATTCATAAACTTTGCTCCTAATTATGATCCCCATCCAGTGTGCCAGTGTGGTGAATGTCACCGCCATGTAGCTATTTATCCCAGGAGGAGACTTGGGATCTTCTTTTGATTCACTCCTCCTTTATTTCCTAAAAGCCTCGTTATACTGGATTCTATGACTATCATCTCTAATATATCCCAGGACTCATTTATGTTTTGTTCAAAGCCATTATCATCTCTCACCTGGGCTGAGGATCTTCATCATCCATTCCTTTCCCCATCCTGTTCATTTCCCATGCTGTAGCCAGAATGATACTTTCAAAGTACAAACCTAATGGTTTCAATCCTCTGCTCACAATATTTCAGTGACATCTCATTCTTCTTTTATAATGAAGACAAACATTCTTAACAGAGTCTACAGACCTCGGCCTAGCATTTAAATCTCCAGCCTCATCCTTAAAGATTCAATGTTCCCTCGTACCCCAGGCTTTTTCTATATGATATATATGCATATTTTCTCTTTCATTATTAATCCTCTGCCACAATACCAACATATAAAGAAACAACTTGTAAATACTGCTCTTTAACAAATAGTATTCGCTCCATCAGTATGTTGTATGAAATAATTGGATTAATTATCTATTATAGATTATATATACAACTCTTAGTAGTACTATTCTAAGTTTTTAGTGCTAAGTTTTCATCTTTATCTCCATAGGCTTTATTAATTTTTATTTTTCTTGTACAGTTAAGAAATATTCATTTCATCAAATATGGAAAATGGTGTTAAGCAAAAAGAAAAAAAAATTTAAATTACCTAGAATTCTCTACCCAAAAGAAACATTTGAACATTTTGTATGTTTTAAAATATATTCTGTTTAACATATCAGGTCAGTATTTCCTCAAAGACTGGATCTCCGACTTAGACAGATCTTCATATACAAAAGGGATCTCCTTAAGATTCGTGAATCATAACCATCAAGATTCAGCAAATTTGGGTACCAAAGGAGAAACTGGAAAGGACGAGTTCTAGCTCAATTTCAAAATACAAAATAAGATTCCAAATAGTGAGTTTAAACCAAGGATTCAGAAAAATGAGGTTAACTTGAAAAAATCAGCACCATACCATTAATCAACAAAGTTTAAGGAACAACTTCAAATATACCTAATGTATGTCAGCATTTTCTGCAATTAAAAATCTTTACTTTGCCCTGACTCATGTGGTTCACTTGGTTGGCCCATTGGCCGGTGGAGTGGCAGGCTGCCAGTTAGATTCCGGGTCAGGGCACATGCCTACGTTGTGGGCTTGTTCCCCAGCTGGGGTGTATACGAGAGGCAACTGATTGATGTTTCTCTCTCACATTGGTGTTTTTGTCTCTCTTTCTCCCTCCCTTCCCCTCTCTCTAAAAATAAATAAGTAAAACCATTAAAAAATATCTTTACTTTGATAATGTCAATAAGTCCACATCTTTAAGGGTAGACTATGAGTGATTTTATGATTATTACTATTATTATTGATAATAAGTAAACAGTAATTGAACTTTTTAAGATTTCTGACTTTTTAGATTTTTCCCTGCTGTGAGACTGTATTGGGATTGTGAAGAGAAGTGGACATGCAGTTTGTTTAAAAAATTCAAATTCCAAATGTTTCTCAGAAGGTCCAACGGTGTCTTAATTTGCTTAAAATCAGTCTTGAACTCCCTCAAAGATACTTGCAAATTGACATTCTTGTGTGACTATTACACTTTTACTGTTTCCTAGGCCAAATGAATTACTTACATGATTTTAATAATTGTAGTTTTTAAATATTAATTTCACAATTTAAATTCATCAGTAACATTAAATGACTCATTAAAAGAATTAACACTTAGGTCAGTGAATTTAATATTCCAACAAGCAAAAAGGAGAGAATTTACTTAAGGTAAAATATAAATATGAAAATAGTTGTTGTGCAAAATTTCATCAGGACAAGAAAATTAAAATGCTTTGGATGTGTTAAGAATAGAATTAATCTCATGCCAGCAGAGTATTATAAAACCACTTTAAAAAAAATGAAACCTCTTATCATTCAATCAGCCATTTACCCCACGATCATTTGTCATGCCAATAGTGTGTGGAAAAGCTCTCTACAGGGTGCTAAAGATGCAAAGAGAAGTGAGGAGCTCCTGCTCCCAAGGAGTGGTCAGTGAAATAGGAAAGGGAGCAATTACAAAATTGTGGCAAGTGTTATTATCATCAAGCTAAGTACAATGCATTTGGAGAGCGTAAAAAAAAGAATGTTGCCTTAAATCCATTGTCTCAGCCGGTGTTTTCTGCAAACTAAATAATACAACTTGCACGCGTATCTATAGCTTATTATAAAGCTTAGATAGCTGTCTCTTTAATAAAATTAACAATCATCCATACAGCATTTTCATTTCATAGTATTTTTGAGTAAACATATACAGAAGTCAGTGACTGTCATAAGGATAATTCCATATAATAAATCAACATATATATCCAATTTGTTAACTTAATAAGGAATACTCATAAAGACAGAGGTCCATTATTATGTCTCCTGAGTTCTTTTTTTTTTCAATACACACATTTTCAATGGGAATGAGTAACCTAGGAGTAGTGAGTAGGTTTAAACGCTGACTGACTGCTGCAGACTACCTGGAGTGCAATGATATAATCCTAAAGATGTCTGGACTAAGTGGGAAAGAATGCAGTTGCTAATTATCTGTATGTGCTATGGGCACAGGAAAGAGAAATGACACTGCGCATGCCATTCCTGTAGTGGGTTAATAACAGAGATGTTACGTGATTTGGTATCAAGAACATGGAAGCAGAGGGAGTGCCGCTGGGAAAAATTAGGTAGGAACAGATATTCAAAAATGAGTACTCCAGTAGGATGCCTATTACTGACGAGTCAGCTCCCGTGCACGCAGGAAGGAGGGACAATGGAGTCCTACTGCAGACCAACTCCATTTACCTCTCATTTCTGTTCAACCTACACATCATGATGAGAAAGAAAAGACAGTTTGGAGGTGTATTGCTTTATGTTTGGGTGGCGTGGTTTTTTGTGAGTCATCCCTTTGGGAGAAAATACCTTTTTACCTAGACAGTGCAGCTCCATTGTGGCCAAATATTTTAAGTCTCAGGAGAGTTTAGGGCAAGAATAAGGGACAGATTAGTGTGTTGTGCAATTACATTCAAACAGTTCTTTAGAAACCTGCATGACTGACAACCACAGATTAAGAGACTTAAAATACTCAGCTCCAGTGAGCAACAGAAGTCTTAGTTTAGTAGAATAACAATCTAATTTAATCACCGATAGATACAACATGCATGTTGAATATAGTCAAATTAACATCAGTAGGTTAAATGGTGGGACTTATTTTTAGAGTAAATTTTTCCCTCAGCGTAACCTATCAAGCTTGACATTTCCTGCCTCCTTGCTCCTATGTTTCGGTCCCTTCCCTCATGCATTTTTATGCATACAAAATTGATGCTGACAAGCGTATTCCTCCCACTTGCTTTCTTTCCATAAGCGTGTGCGTATGTGTGTGTATACACACTCAGTGGAGGCTCTTATTAAATTCAGAAAGAGTATTCATCAAGTCAGAAATAAAAATAATGTCCAAAATAAAAACATGATATTCATTTCAAAGCTTCCTTCAATTCTTGCATAGTAATCAGAAAACCAGGAATTTCTTATTGGATCTGAACTCACTGCTAACATCTATTTTTCATGCTAGTATGGACATCTGCATATTATTGAAGATCATTTTAGTTTCTAGGAGGAAGCAAACAGTTTAAGTACATATGTATAAGCAATGCCCCATTTCATTTTTTTAATATTTTATTTATTTTTGGGGGGGGGGGAAGAAAGAGAGGGAGGGAGAGAAACATCAGTGTGTGGTTGCCTCTCGCATGACCCCACTACTGGGGACCTGGCCCACATCTCAGGCATGTGCCCTGACTGGGAATCCAACTGGTGACTCTTTGGTTCACAGGCCAGCACTCAATCCACTGAGCCAAACCAGCCAGGGCAGCAGTGCCCCATTTTATAAATGTGTATATGTGTGCTCATTTAATCCCCATTTATATAAATGGGATATTGCTGTTCTTTTAAATTCACATGTTGCTTCTCATATTAGGAATAAAACTGCCACTTGATTACTTTAATAGTTTCTTTCTTAACTAATTTAGTAATTCTAGTGGTAGAAGTGAACCCAAATGGCTATTTTCTGAAATCTATACCCTTGGATGTAAAAAATAAAAGCCAGATCTTCTGTTGGCCTTAGCAAGGGTATGGAGAGGCTCACTTGGGGCTAAGGCTGTAGTGGAAAGGAAGCCCAGAGCAGTGGTGAGGCCTCAATTTGTACAATGGCAACAAGAAGGGGGTGCAAAAATCTACAATAAAGATATTTGACCAGTTTTTGGCCACTGGCTGGGTTTCAGAGTGGGAGATAGACCAAATCAAAAAATGATACAGAGGTCTCATGTTTGAGTGTCCAGGGAAACATATAGACTTTTTGTAAGAAATAAGGAAAGAGATGATTTTGTGGAAAATCAAATCTCAGTTTAGATATAAACCATGACTGAGTCACTTAAACATGGTGTTCTTTGGAAAGAAACACAACTGTGTTTCCAAAAGATTACAAAGTTCTGTAGACCTCTAGTTGATCATGAAATCATGAAATGCTTATAACAGCATCTTTACTTCTCTTTTATTGCTATAATGTATTCACGAAAGTTGCTCAAAAACTCATTCCTCTCTCTTCCCACAGACTGTCCCCAGCTTTTAGAACATCCAGTTCCTTGTGTTAGAATGGCTTGGAGTTCAACTAAAGGGAGGCAGGAGTAAGTAAGCCTTGCTTATAGTGTCCACTATGTCTGCAGTCTTATTCTAAACACTTTACGTATGTTATCTCATTAAATTTCAAAACAACTGTGTAAGTTCTGTGCTGTCACTATGCCCACTTAAAAATTTAAAAAGAAAAATCTGAGGCATAAAGTAGATACATGCTCAAGGTAACTCTGTGAGTTGTGAAGCTGGAGTTTAGCCTGGCTTTAGAAAGCCTACTTTTTAACCACTATCTAGATCTCTCTCTCCCCTCCCTGCTGCTCTCTCTCTAATGATCTATCATTAGATAGATAGGTACTATCTTTGTGTTTTCAATTGGGAGACTCTTGGATGAGATCTCGAAAAGTCATCATCTCTTATGCTGGAAAGACAAAACATGGTCAAATGCCATAGCACAAGATGTGGAAAGTTAATTTTGTGCTTGTTTCTCTTCTCAGTCGTGCCAATTCAATCAGCAAAAAAGATATACTATCAGTACATACTAGTTTTGCTGGTCTTTTTGCTTTGTTAGACTGTGCAATTGGGTTTAAGAATCAAAGGAACAATAGGAAATTATCTGATGCTCTCTTCACATATAGTTTACTTTGTACTCCATGTTGTGCAGAAAAAAATGTATAAGGGAGTATCAGTTCACTGGTGCTCGAAGCTAGTTAAAGAGGGAAAACATACAGACAAACTCAAAACTGCTGATTGGCATGAAATTTGAACCTGAGTCTGAAATACCTGATTCTCAGGAATCTTGATTTTAATTACCAGAGCCAGAGTATGATTATAATAATGAATTTAAAAAAAAAAAGAAAAAGAATGGCATCCTGCTCATAGTCCCACACTCTGACTTTGGTCTTCTTGTCTACATTTTCTAGGGGGACAGAATGTAGGAGAATGGCAAGAGAAATTTGATGATCAGAAAATCATAACTTCAAAGTAATCAAAAACATGTCAGCTCATTTATGAATATGAATTATAGAGTGACTCAAACTACACCAGGCAATTTGATTTTCATAGTCACTTTTTTAAGTAGATAGAGTGATTTTTTATCATTTTTATTTTATAAAGGAAGAATATGAAACTCAATAATTTTAAGCGATTTACACAAGTAAACAAAGCTATTAAGTTGGATGTTATCCAACCAATTCTTAGGCTCCTTTGACTAATAGACTTAGGATTTTTAATTAGGATAGGCAGTAACAAAACAATCCCAAATCTCAGTAGCTTACCCCAAAAAGCTTCCTTTTTCACTCTTGCTTATATGGCCCATGTGGTTTGGCAGGGTGTTCTACTCCAGGGGACCCTGGCTGATGCCGCTTCTCTACCTTGGAGCTAGGCCGTGGGAAACTCGATGTCTGCTCAGCTGCTGAAGCAAAGGAAGAGAGCACTGAAGGGTCTCCTACCAGCAATGAACTACTTCACCATTTCTCCTCACAAACCATTGTTCAGAAACAGTCACATGGTGATAAGTGTCAGCCTTCAGTTGTCCCAAAAGCAGTGGAGAATTGGATGTGTGTAGGCATTAGGGGTCTTCTGCCATGGTGACTCTAGATGAATGATATTCACATGTGTGAAAATGAGCACTAAAACATGAAATAACTTTCCAAACATGAGTTTTCTGCAATTAATTTTTATTTCTACAAATGACAGAATCAAGGAATAAAATGTATTTAAATCTGAAACATATCATGTGTGTTAGCCACATTTCAAGTGCCCAGAGCCTGAAAGGCAGCTAGCTAAAATCTGCTTTACGTTCTGTGAAAACAAGAGTTTGGATGATCCTGAGATTACTATCAATCCTTATTTAGGAACTGAGTTTCTAGGTGGATCCAACTTAATGCCAACACAGAGAGGGAATAAATATAGAAGGTTTGCTTATTAATTAATTATAATTATTTTCCTGATAACAAAACATTAAAACTCCCAAGATCTGTATTACTTCCGTTTTAGGTAGAGCCATGATACATTTTGTAGCTAGAAGTATTGGGCAATTACAATGTATGATAATAAGGAACTTATCATTCAGTATTGCTCTGAATTCAGGAAGCTGAAGAGAGTGGCTAGATAAATGATCAGAACAATTTTATATCTTAGAAATCAAAGAAACAGCATGATTTAATAGAAAAAGTGTGAACCGTACAATCAAATGTTCTTGCTTTGGTTACTGATTGTGCCATTCATTGAGCCTCAGGCGAGTTGATATTAAAAAAGATATAAACATTAATACTTGTCTTACAGGGTGATTGTGAGAAAGCAATGGGATTTTTTTTATGAAAGCATGCTCTAGACTGTAAAGCACTAAAATAAAACTTAGTAGTTATTCAAAATTTGTTGGGTTGATATAGAGGAAATAAAAAAAATAAACTCTATTACACACAACCACCAGGTCCTGACCATGAAAAGTGTTGGCAGAGAAACTTTCTGCTCCCAAGTCTCTTTCTTTCTCAGTTCTTACTGCTGGTATGCTAAACATGGCGTATTCTGTTCTTCCTTCCTCTACGCATGTACAAGACGTTTTATGGTTAGGAACAATGATCATTTTTTGAACCATTTTTTAAAAATTTCATTTTACATAGCCAGTGAAAAATCCATGTAGAAAAAAAGAGGCTTTAGGTTTTCAAGCATGCTGAAAAGATGAAATCATGGAAGTTATTTTGTCCTTAAACATTCACCTATAATATATTCCATAGGACCAATATGATGAGATTGATTCATTTTAAGGAAGGTGTAGGTTGCATATTTGTATCTCCAGCAGCTAACATGAGTCTTTAAACAAAATGTATGTGGCAGGATCCTGCAATTTAAACTGTAGAAGTGAACTGGATCAAGTAAATGGGAAACTTAATCAAATAAATAAGGAAACTACTCTTTCATTAAAATTGAATCTTTGCTAGATAAAATGTGTCCACTGTGGCAAAGCAACATGTCTATGCTACCGTGGTGCTAGTATTTTAGTTCAGGCTAGCGGATTGAAGAACAGATATTGAAAAATTGTGTTGCAAGATTATAAATACTGCTTTACATGAATTAACTTCTTCTGAAGTATAATCACTTTCACATGTTTTCTAGAACTGAAATTTTAACACGTGCCATTTTAAATTGCCTAAACAACCAGATTATTTGATATTTTCTGGAAATAAAGTGCTTCCAGAAGCACATGGTACTCATATCTCTAGCACCCTTATGGCTATTTTCATATGGACAGGCTGTGATGGGCAAAGCTGACCCTTGCTAAATCTGGTTTCTCTCAACTGGATTTGTCCATTCATTCAACATATATTTGAGACCTTTTTTTTTTCTAGGCACTGTTCCAGGTGCTGGGAGTGTAGCAGGTAAGGGGATAGAAAGTGAGTTTGGGTGTGGGGATTCTTTAGAGACAGAGGGTCTCTCTGAAGAGTTGTACATAAGCAGCAACCCAAATCAACCAGTCATACAAAATTGGAAGTGTGAATTTGGAAGAACAAATTGCATTTGTATCTAGAAGAAGAGTGTCCCACAAAAAAAGCCCAAGGTCAGAGTGCTTTTGATGCCTTGAGAATGTGGCTGGCTACCTTGGCATGAGGAATTGAAAGCTAGGTCCTTGAAGCTAGATCTTGGAGGGCCTCATAGGTCACAGTGGAAACTTAGGGTTCACTTTGAGATACGATAGCAGCTGCTGAGGTTTTGGGGGATAGGAAAGAGAGACTGACTAAATTCATGTTCTAGGGGCCATCCTGGCCATAGCCTGAGGACGAAAGAGGATTAGTGTGCAAGCAGGGAAACCAGCTAGGAGACAACTGCTGCAAACCACAAACCCACCTCCATATATTAAAGACATTAATGATTATTATTTAAGAAGCAGATTAACATGTAAATTTAGCCCCAAAGCTCAAGAAGCCCGGTTTTTACATGGCTGAACTTTGTGACTCTGTGTAGTTACTTATTTAATACTACCCGAGGAAGTTAACAAGTTCTAAAGCCTTTAAATTCTCAGTTCCATATATCAGTAAAATAAAATGGTACTGACTTTCCCTCTGTACGTAAAGGTGACAGTATCAAAGAGATAATGGGTAATAAAAGCACTGGGTAAACCGCAAACTTCAAAGCATGGTGCCCTTCAAATGTTGGGCATTATTTTGTGTAATTTTCAGTCCTGATTTAATTTTCAGCAAAGAACTGTGTTTTTTTCTAGAACAGGTCAAAGAGAAACCCAACATTATTCTAAACTTAATGAAATCTTGCTACCTAGTACCCCAAGAAAAGTAAGTGGAATTGCAAGATGATCATGTAATATCTTTTTTCTTTTTAGAAGGGGAGTGTTTTCTTGAAATTTAGGAGGCAGGAAATTGACCATTTGAAATACCAAAATCAGATGGGGTAACTTTTAAAAAGTATCTCTATGAAATGTCACTGTTGACATTGTAACCGTGAGCCACGGTGGTTTAATTGACTGTATTGAAATCATAGTTGCATTCCGAACACTCAGACATCTGTCTGTGCCTGGGCATCCTGACCTCCAGTCCAGGAAAACAACAAAGCTGATAAAATGGTGCTCCTGATTTTGAAGAATTCAACCTCATCTGACTCTTTTTTGAATGACTAGAGAACCCACAGGGTGTTTCTCACCATCTCCCCATCTTTCCTTTCATCTTACTCATCCACTCTCCTTTTTACCTGCCCCTCCACTATATTGAAAATATTAAGGCCTACCAAAAAGTTAAAATGACTGGTTAAGGAGTTCCAGCCTGTTTTTGAAGAGATTTAGTCTACTAAGGTGTCCCCTCCTCTGCATCTGACTAATTGTTTCCTCATGATTCAGTTCAGTCCTTTCCCCAAGCTCTCCTCACTCTGATCGTGTCACGGTTTCCCGGGAGATGACCCCACAATCAAAATGCTTTCATTTCAGGGGAGAAAGGAAGGGGAAAAAAAAGCCATTTTTTAAATGTTCTTCCCTCCCATCAAGTCTTTTTTAGATAGCATCACAAAACGTATTTGCAATCACAACTAGTATCTGTGGCGATTTAGATTTTATAAAATGCTTGTAGTGCATCGTCTGTTTTTAAAAAACAGGCACACAGACGCACAGATTAGACTGAAGCACATATACAGGAGTAAGCAGTAAAATCAGAAAACTGACCTATGTCATTAAACTTTTATTCTAATTTTCTCTACTGAACCATAGTTGCCTATAAAATATATGTTAGTACAGTCTTGCAAATGTATACTCACTAGGGATTTCATCACTTATATCAGATACAGGCTTAGCTGCTCTGACGGACACTAGGAACATGAAAGAAGCAGGGTTTGAAGGGATGGCTGCACCCTGGCTGGAATTCCTGCTCCTTCCCTCACAAGCTTTGTAATACATTCTGATTCGTTCAAAAAGCATTTATTGGTCACTTAGCTAGTGAAGGGCACTGTGTCAAACACATGTGCCAGAAACAGCTAAGGCTCTCACTTTCTAGATGAGAAAACCAGAAAAGCAAAGTACATTACCTAAGTATAGAAAGTGAAGGCAGGAGAAGAAACTACTCCGGAATTCCAGGTTAATTCTCTGTCCGTGCGGCCCTACTGTGGTCCAAATGCTAGTAAACGCAGGGTGCGCAAAGGGAGGTTTACAGTTATAGGTACACAAAGCAGAGTTCATTCTTGTTTTGTTATTTATTAATTAGGGTATCATTTTCCATACCAACAACTCTAAACTTACTTTTGTCCAACCCTGTATACTAATTCTAAAGAATATGACTTTTGAAAAGAAGTCTACAGAAGAGTTTATTCCATGTATCAGATAGATAAAATGGTTTATTTGAGATTTGGATCAAGCTGTTGGATGTTTAAAAATCTATAACATCTATCCCCAGTGAAGCATCTATTCCTAACCAACCAGAAGTAGACAGTAGTTGGAAAATAAAGCAGGAAATAAACATTATTTTAACAGATAACATATTAGTGGTGACTATTGTACGTGCACATTTAGAAGATTGCAAATATGAGATATATACAGAGAAACCTTTGCTGAAACAAGAGTAAAAGCTATCAAAAGCCATATAACACACATCCAAATAACGTATAAAACACAAAACCAAGGAAGAGGAATTATATTGTAATATTATGTTGATAGAATCTTTTACATTATAATCATCAAAGAAGGGACAGACAAGTTCAATGTAATTAACTAAGGAATAAAAGCAGGATGTGATAGACTTCAGAGTACATAAAGTAAATTATACAGTGAGATTTATTTTCACTGAAACTTAAAAATTTTAATAAGGTAATTAGTTAAAGAATATTTAAGAGAAACATTACATTTACTAGAGTACATTTCATCTGACCATTCAATTTCTGAGAGAAATATTACTTGCATGTTTATTTTCTCATACACAAATGTGTGTGTCAAGGACTTTCAAAAAACTCAAAATATAGGTAGTTGATAGAAAATGAATATGTAATTTTTTCATTTTGTGTTTGTGGCTTGGTTCTCCAAGTGTTTGATTTTCATTTTTAAATTAAACTAGCAGCACCAAACTAAAATGGGCACATCAAGGTTTAATAATAAAATATACTTTTCCAGCTAGGTGTCTTACTGGACCTGTAATTCTTACTCTTTCACATTATTCCTAATCAAGGAAAAAGCTATGCTTCAAGCCCATTAAAACTGGTCAACAGAGAGGATATTTTGAGGTAAGCAGATAGCACTTTGGAAATGTACATACTTTTATCACCATAACATCTCAGAACCTGTGCACAACCTACAAGTAAATAGAGGCACGTGATAGGTGGATAAGTAGGTAGGTAGGTAGCTAGATAGATGATAAATAGATTGATAAATTGATAGGTAGATAAAGAGGCCCTTGTATTGTAGGTAAAACAATATATGTAAGAACTAATTTTTAGATCATCCCTTGGAGTTTAAAATCATTGTGCAAAATGTTCCACTTTAAAAATACTTTTTGAAATTAGTGGAATAGTAGTTTCCATATTTTTCAATTACCATGTAATTGAAGAATGTATTAAATAGCTTGAAAGTGCACCCCTCAAATTCTTTTCTTAAGTATATTTTATTGATTACAGTTGTCCCACTTTTTCCTTCCTTTCTCCTCCTCCAACCTGTACCCCGCCAATATCCTCCCTTAGTTCATGTCAGTGGGTAGTACATATAAGTTCTTTGACTTCTCCATTTCCTATGCTGTTTCTATCCTCCCCCGGTCTATTTTGTATCTACAAATTATGCTTCTTATTCCCTGTACATTTTCTACCATCATTCCCCCATCCCCTTCCCCACTGATAACCCTCCAACTGATCTCCATTTCTGTGATTCTGTTCCTGTTCTAGTTGTTTGCTTAGTTTCTGTTTTTGTTTTTTAGCTTCAGTTGTTGGTAGCAGTGGTTTGTTGTCATTTTACTATTCATAGTTTTGATCATATTCTTTTTCCTAGATAAGTACCTTTAATATTTCATATTATAAGGGCTCAGTGATGATGAACTCCTTTAACTTGACCTTTTCTCGGAAGGACTTTATCTGCCCTTCTATTCTAAATGGTAGCTTTGCTGGATACAGTAATCTTGGATGTAGGTCCTTGCCTTTCATGTCTTTGAATACTTCTTTTCAGCCCCTTCTTGCCTGTAAGGTTTCTTTTGAGAAATCAGCTGAGAGTCTTATGGGAACTCCTTTGTAGGTAACTGTCCCCTTTTCTCTTGCTTTTTTTAAGATTCCCTCCTTATTTTAATCTTGAGTGATGTAATTATGATGTGTCTTGGTGTGTTCCTCCTTCAGTCCAACTTCTTTGGGACTTTCTGAGCTTCCTGGGCTTCCTGGAAGCCTATTTCCTTCACCATATTGGGGAAGTTTTCCTTCATTATTTATTCAAGTAAGTTTTCAATTTCTTGCCCTTCCTTTTCTCCTTCTGGCACCCCTATGATTCAAATGTTAGAACACTTAAACTTGTCCCAGAAGTCCATATGCCTCCCTCATTTTTTTAAATTCTTGTTTTTTTCATTCTGTTCCAGCTGAATGTTTATGTCTTCCTTCTACTCCAAATCATTGATTTGAGTCCCAGTATCCTTCCCTTTACTGTTGATTCCCTGTATATATTTTTCTTTATTTCACTTTGCATAGCCTTCACTTTTTCCTCTATTTTGTAATTGTACTCAACCATTTCTGTGAGCATCCTGATTATCAGTGTTTTGAACTCTGCATATGATAGGTTGGCTATCTCCTCGTTGCTTAGTTCTTTTTCTGGAAATTTGATCTGTTATTTCATTTGGGCCATATTTCTTTGTCTCAGCATAGCTGTTACATTGAAAGGGGCAGAGCCTTATGTATTCATCAGGGTGGGGCAACCCACCTGACTGTATTGTGGCACTGTTTGTGGGAGAGGGGTAAGAGCTCAAATGCCTTTGCTCACTTGCTCAGCTCTCACCCCACTTCCCATCACTTCCCTAGCTTCCCACAAGTGGATTGTGCCATTTCAGGTGCTGATTCTTGGGCGGGTGGGCTTATGTATGTACTAGGACCCTGAGGGTCTCTCCAACAGCATCTCCCATGAGGCTGGGCATTTCTCCCACCACCACAACCCCCACAGATTTTTATAGCCAGAGGTTTTGAGGCTTTAGTTTCTTGCACTGGAACCCTGGGTTGTGCAGTTTATCTAGGTCCCCCAGTTGTTCCTCCTGGTGTATCCACATCTAAATATGGGACCACCAAGTCTGCCAGCTGCCATCTTGGCCCCCTCCTCTCTGTCCTGGCTTCCTGTCTCTTTCCCTCTTGCCAGTCTGGATGAATGTTTCTTCTTTAACTCCTTGGTTGTCAGAGTTCCATGCAGTTTGATTTCTAGCAGTTCTGATTGTTTTTTGTTTTTAAATTGGTTGCTATTCTTCATTTGGTTGTACAAGGAAGTGAAGCATGTCTACCTACACCTCCATCTTGACTGGAACTCTCAACCATCCAAATTATTTTTCTTTTTTAATTAAACAGCTTTATTGAGGTTTGATATATAAAGAACTGCACAGTTTTTAGTGTATACAGTTTGATGGGTTTGGGTCTCTTCATATAATATGTTCTAGAATTTGTAGTGTAGGAACCCTGCCCTCCTTATTTACCATGTCTTATTTTGTATTCTTCCTTAGAAGATGGAATAAAATGCTTTCCTCCAGTTTCTTTAATTATGTCAATATAGTGGATCACACAGACCCACCAATTGGGTTCTGCTCTTGACAGTTTCATCCTAAATGTTGCTGCCTTTCCCAAAGCAAGGTTAAAAGAAGAAAGAAACATTATTCAACAACAAAGGTTTATCAGAAACTTACGGACTTGCTTAGAAAATGCTTTCTATTTCTTTTTTGTTTTTGTTTTTTGTTTGTTTGTTTGTTTTATTTGGAATTGTGTGACTGATATAACCTTGCAGAATCCCAGCCAAGCTAAAGAAACATTTTCTTTACAACAGTAGCTTGCATTTATTCAGTGCATGTGCTTTGTGCCAGCTCTTTCTAAATAGTTGACCTTTAGCATCTCATTTAATCCACACAATAATTGTAGGGAGGTTGAGAACAATGATACCCACTTAATACATGGGGAAATGAGACTGAGAGGGAAGTAAGTACTATAGCCTGGCACCAGATTTCTTGCCTAACAGCCTCACTCTAACTGTTCTGTAATATGGAGTAAAGCCAAGTAAAGCAGCACTGAATTAGTAACTATAAATTTTTATTATCCTCTCTAGGCTCTTATATTGGTTTTATGTAATTATCGGGCCCTTCAAAAAGGGATAAAACTCGCAAATTATTCATTTATCATGTCTGGGAAAAACAAACAGCAATAGGCCTTGACTGGCAAATGTTTCTTCTTAGTTCTCCTATAAAAATTTATTTGTGACGTGACTTTTTCCTGTCATCATCACTTTCTCAATGTCCTCTGCAGAATCATTTTCTTCCATGTGTTCTTCAAACATTGATGGTCCACAACAGTGGTTTGCAACCTTTTACACATCATGGCTCACATAAACTAATTACTAAAATTCTGCAGCATGCCAAAAAAATACTTTATGATGATCTGACAAAAAATAGGTATAGTTTTGATTCATCCACCCTGACAGCTATGGTTATGTTGGCTGATTTTTTATCTGACAGTCTAAGGGAAAAGGGGTCAGTGTCCTGGCTAAATAGTTAGGCATCACATGTTTTAAAAATTTCTGGGGCACACCAATTGAAGATTGCTGGACTATAGGATCTTAAGGTTCAGGTCTTTTTCATCACTTTCTGACTGATATGAGCCGTTCAGCATCAATAGCCATTTCTGTTCACTATGACTCTGACTTCTGTTGGTAAAACCATGTTTTTGTGTGAGCTCTGGATTAGTGTCTGGACCATTGTCTCCTTAAAATAATGATAAGATCCACAAAGATACCAGAAATAAACTCACACAGAATTTTTATGAGGGTATTACCCCAAGGAAAAGCCACTAGTATAATCTGTTGCCTATCTCAAGGTCTTTACCTTTCATATTCTCCCAGTCATTAAGTCCTATAGGTTTTATTACCCAAATGCTGTTCTAATGTGTTCCTTCATTCCCATTCCTTTTATTAGGGATCTATTGTACTTTATGTCCCTACATGCTGGGATGTAGATTATAGTAATAACCTTCTATTTGGTCTTCATTGATTTTTTTCCTTCAACCTGTCCCACTTTCTACTTCAAAATCTACTATCTTTTCTAAAAATAAAACTCTCCTTGATGTTGCTTACATGTAACAATCTCTGACAATTCCACATGCCCAGGAAAATGGCCTGTCTCCCTGATGGGATGTATAAACTTTTAAAACAATCCTACTCAACCTTGTGTCCCACTGCCTGTCCTCACCTCCTCTCACTCCATATAAGAACCACACTAAGCTTCTTTCTTTACCTTCCACGTGATGTCATCTTCTCACTTTTTTTAAACTGGCGTCTATCTCTCTGAGCTTGCTCACTCTTGCTCTCTCCTTTTGCTCTCTCTCCATTTGCTTACTCAGGTCATTTGTCCATTTTTTAATTGGATTTTTTAGGGTTTTTTGGTGTTTACTTTATAAGTTCTTTTTAAAAAATATTTTACTTATTTATTTTTAGAGAGAGGGGAAGGGAAGGAGAAAGAGTGGGAGAGAAACATCAATGTGTGGTTGCCTCTTATGTGTTCCCCACTGAGGACCTGGCCTGCAGCCCAGGCATGTGCCCTGACTGGGAATCGAACCAGCAACCCTTTGCTTCACAGGTCCGTGCTCAATCCACTGAGCTATACCAGCCAGGGCTATAAGTTCTTTATAAATTTTGGATATTAAACCCTTCTCAGATGCATCAGCAAATGTGTTCTCTCATTTAGTGGGTTGTCTTTTAATTCTGTTGATAATATCCTTTGACGTGCAAAAAGTTTTTAGTTTGAAGTAATCCCATTTGTTTATTTTTTTCGTGTTTTCCTTGCCCAAGGAGATACATCAGAATAAATTTTGGTATGAGAAATGTCTAAGATTAAGGATCCAAGGTGGTGGAGGAGTAAATGGAAGCTACACTAACCTCCTCCCCGACCAATCTAGAATTACAACTAAAATGTACAGAAATCATCCAGAATAATCAACTGAGCCCTAGCTGGAGAGAAACCTTATAACCACAACAGACAGAAGAAATCACTACACCATAATGCGACTGGTAGGGAGTGCAAAAGAGACACAAGAAGGCTGGCGAGGCTCCCATGGGTGGCAGCTGAAGTGCCAGAGGGATAGTTCAGCAGCTGGGGGTTCTGCCTAAGAAGTGTGGGGTATAAACCCCAAACTTAACTCTCCAGCCTACAGCACCAGAGCCAGAGTGGAACCCAGATAACATCCAGCTGTGAAAAGCAGCAGGGTTTCTGTCTGCCAGGGAGAGATGGCTAGAGATGCAGACAGCCTCTTAAAGAGCTGAAACACAAAATTTCCTTTGTAGCCACTTACCCTAGGCACTGGCAAAGGGAGGGCAGAGTGGACTAGAGATGCCTGAGGAGAGTCTGGGGTTAATGGCTCTGGGAAGGAAACTGAAGGAACAGCTGCCAGGATACCTGTGCTGAGTCATTCCCCATATGGTAGTAGATGTTAGGCAGAGCACTCCTCTCAAAGCAGAGCACTCCTCTCAAAGAGGCATCAGCCTGAAGGGAAGCAACACGCCTGCCCACAGGAATTGCTCTGCCCCACCCCATGGTACTTAGGCCTGACTGCTGATTACAGCTTGATTAGATTAACATATCAGCTTAACAGCTGATTAGTTTAACAACTAAGGTGGAAAATACAAAGCAGCCAAAATGGGAAAACAAAGAAACAGACCCCAAATGAAAGAACAAGTGAAAGAACAAAATGAATTTTCCAGAAGAATTAGGTGAAATAGAGGAAAGCAATTTATCAGATAGAGAGTTTAGAGTAATGATTATAAGGACACTCAACAGCATGAAAACAGACATAGAAACCATAAGAAAGGACCAATCAGAAATAAAGAATGCAATATCTGAAATAAATAATACACTGGAAAGAATAAACAGTAGATTAGATAAGACAGAGGATAGATTCAATGATTTGGAAGTTAAGGTAGAAAAAAAACTCCCAGGCAGAGCAGCAAAAG
>PVKM010005024.1:0-13273 GCA_004027735.1 Carollia perspicillata
ATAGGTTTTGTTAGCAATTGGTCGTGACTCCTCTACGAGGAAAATAGGCTTGGAGACGATTGGTGTCAAAATCAATGAGAAGTATGTACATGTGGGATCATGTTGATGCACAAAGCACAGTGTTTCTACAGATCACCTCTTAAAATTCTCATTTAATTACTAAGATGAAAAATTTTATTGCTTTGAGTTTATTTTATAGTAAGTACTGTCCCTGCTCTGTGTTATCAATTTTTTCGTTAACAAGTAACTATTGTGTGCCTTAAAGAGCTCATGCATGATTTTAAAAAATAACTGAGGAAATGTATTCACCTACATCTGACTTAGAGTGAATTTTATGGCCTTGGTCAAGTAAGGAGAAAGATCTCAAAGCTCTTAAGTGCAGCTGTGGGGGAAATCTGGGAATATCCTCAACATCCAAAAAAATGAGCCTGTTTTATCAACCAGCAAGGTGTTTTCTTCTGCAGCTACAGAAACTTTTGCTATCATAAGCTGTTGGTCTTATAGACAATTAATGGTCTGAGGTGCATGAATTCTTAGAGCAAGGTCATATCTCTTTGTATTTAGTTCTCTTGGAAGAGTATTAGTCATCCAGCAGTATAGAGTTAATCATAATATATTTTTTCCTGTTCAAAATCTAATAGGAGTGGCAAGATTCCAGTCAATGATGTGGAACAGACCAATGTGCCGTATGTTTATGCTATTGGGGATATTCTGGAAGATAAACTTGAGCTCACTCCTGTTGCCATACAGGCAGGCAAGCTGTTGGCTCGAAGACTTTTTGGGGGTCGTTTAGAAAAGGTAAGTTTCTTACTGTTGTTTTTGAGATAATATCTAAATAAAATTATAACTTAAAAAAAAAACAGTACAAATAAAACTTGTGTGTTTGTTTTCCAAGTAAAGGGTTTTTCACAAATAAGTCATTTGCAGTTGACTTATTTACCACTGGTTTTCAAAAATATTTTTAAATATATGCCATGTACAAAATGTTTTGCTGGATAATATACAAAGTACTGGCATGGTTTCAGCACCAAGGGGCTTGCTAGGTAGGTGGGGATCATGAGTAGCAGAAGCAGTTAATTCTGAAGAAGGAATTAACTTGTTCTTCTGAAGAAGAAGAGCAGTTAATTCTGATTGAAGGAATAAGAAGGGGCCTCCCAGCTTGTCGGTCGCACTATCACAGAGTAGCGGGGGATCGGGATGCTGGCTCTGGCTTAAATACCTGTTAGTGTGTGAAGTCAGTCAAGTCATTTCACTTCTCTTCACTTCAGTTTCACCATCTGCATAGCTGATGGTGTGAATGAGGTGAGTTCTACAGTCTCCTTCACCTTTCATAGTCTTTGATCAAAGATTTGGGATGGGCTTTGTAGGATGAGTAATTTAAAACTGAGGGAGCAAAGGGCTCTTTTGATAAGTAGATCATTCAAAAGCCCAGAGCTCTGGGGGAGTTCATGCTCTGTTCCATCAGCACTGTGGACGTGTGGAGGTGTTAGATGGCAGATTGACTGGTTAAATGGTTTTACTGGGTGGGTGTAAAGAATGCTAACTGTTCTGTTGCACACAAAGGAAGAATTGTCTCATCCACAATACTTAACAAATTTTGAGGAGTATGCAGGCAGAGCAATTGGTGATAGAGGAGTACAATTGGAAATGAGGCTGGAAAATTGATTTGGCACCAGATCATCAGAAATCTATAATGCCACAGTAAAGAATCGGTAGGGCCCTATCTAGGCATTGGGAGCTATTAAAGATCTTCATTTGTAACTTTTCATTTAGAAAGACGGCAACCCTCAGAACGAATAGTAGCAATCACCCATATTACCCTTTTAACTCAGATCTCCCAGTTACTAACATTTTGCCACTTTTGCTCTCTCTCTCTCTCTGCATGTGCATTTTTTTCCTGCTAGGCTATTTGAAATAAGTGGCAGGCATTAATGATGTTTTGCTCCTAAATACTTCAGCATGTATCTCCTAAGAATAAGGATATTGAACCACATAACCACAATTCCATTACTGTAGCTGAGAATTCAACAAATATGCAGTAATATTACATTTCCTCAGTTGCTCATTAGTATGTATATGCATGTTTTGACTCATTCAGTACCTGGCTCTTTTGACTCCTAAGTCTCTTGTAATCTGCCAGCCCTCTGCCTTGATTTACCTGTTTGTTTCCTTGTTTTACTTTTCATGACTTTGATTTTTGATGAATCTTGTCTTCTTTTGTTGTAGAATATCTCACATTCTGAATTTCTCTGATTGTTTTTGTGTGATTAGGTTCAGGTGAAAAGTTCGGGGTGCTTTACACCCCAAACAAGGGATGCTGTATGCTGCTTATTTTATCAGTCCAGTTACCTTGTAAAGTTGTGAACAAAGACCTCTAGTACACATGTGGAGGTGTTGGTGGGTGGGGGGCAGCTGGGGATGTGGTACTACTGGCATGAATGGGTGGGGCCAGGAATGATAAATGTATAAAGAAGAATTATCCTGTCCCAAGTACAATAGGATTTTGAGGTGTATGGTAGCAGAGTAGTTCCTAATGCTTTAAGAAATTAGTCATGGTGGCCATGGGTTAAAGAAATTAGAAGTGAACTAGTGTGTATAAAAAGGGAGTGATTAAAAGTCTAGGACTGAAAGGAAGGCTACAGATAGAGCAAGATGAAGTCCAGTTGAAGTGGAAGAAATAGTGTAAGATGTGGAGAGGGTGTTTTAGATGAAAGTGAGAAAGTTGAGGAATTGCCTGTTGATTTCTCTGTTGATATGAGACAGGAGATAGAGGCCTCTGGTGAGCCATGGGATATGGGATCAGCTGCTGGTCACTAGATGGAGTGATGAGCATTTGATGGACTAAGAGAAGTCAGAGAACTAGGCACCTGGTGATGTTATTTTTCTCTAGCCATATTGGAATAAACACAAATGTTTCATGATTAGCAGTTAGCAAATGTGAAATGCAATTGAGCATATTTTAGTAAAGACTCTAGGCTGATGCATATTGTACACAAATCACCTCTTTAGTGCAATATACCTGGTGTTTTGAGATGTTTTTCTTTTATGTAAAATAGAAAATCACTCAAACTAGGCAAATTGGGGAAGTTTCTTATAAGGACCACATGGATGAGTAGTCAAGTCACACAGTGACTTAGAACAAGGACTGTGCTAAGTACTGGGTCTTACTGCAGTTAAAGCAGGGCTGAGTCTGGGTGTCACATCTGCTCTGGGGCCCTAGCACACAGAAGTGGGCTTCACAGGGTGCCCTTCCATTAGCCTAACTTGGCCACAACTCTGTTTTTTCTTCTCACACTACCACTTAAGGGATCGTTCCTTTGCTCCTGGTTTATTTTCCTGCAAAAGAAACATTTTGGTGCAGCTCACCTTTCTCTGCATAGGTTTCTTGTCAGCTTATGGATTACCTTTCTTTGGGGATGTCATCCCTGACCTAATAACCTATAACTTGTTGACAGGGATCTGGGGGACATGCAGTGCTCTAGGCATTGTAACCCCTTGAGGGGCTGTGGATACACAGGCACAGTGACCTTCATCCCTGGTTATACCCTCCATTCTTTCTCTCTCCCCGTACACCACTTTCTAGCCACATACACAGTTTTAATGATGCCTCCTCCAACATGTTCTAACTCTGCTTCACACAGTCACAAACAACTTTCTTCTCTAGGCAGGGATGCCACTTGAAGTTGCTGTTCACACTTGCTTTCCTACAAGCAGATGAGGCAGTGGAGCTGCTGGAAGATCATGTGTAGGGTTCAGAGTCTACGGTCTGGTTGTGATGTCTACTTACACTGTGTCTCAGTCAGATCAAGGCTCTGAAAGGGTTCCGTCATAACCATGGGATTCATGCAATCCCAGCCTCCAAGTACACATGTACATGCCATCTTCCCTTGTTGGTCCACGGAAGTCACTCAGACCCGCCCTATTAATCTGTTTCTTTGCTTGTCATCCCAGTGACACTGTTAAATAAAATGGCCAAGAGTGGTCTAGGCTTCAAGTGAAATAGTGTAATTCTCTATTACCTAATGGGAGTGCTCTAGGAAAGCAGGGCCCAGAAATTGTGGGAATGGAAAAAAATTTTTAGAAAGTATCTTAAGGGCAACAAAGTACACCCCCCTTCTCCTCTACTGAGTGGTTTTCAGATCAGAAGTCTGAGGTTGGGGCTCTGGGAGAGCCAGTCCTGTTCACTCATCACTGGCCAGTGCATGGCCTCTGCCCTGGAGTTGGGCTCATCCCACCTCCTTTAGTGTAATTTACAATTCCCTGAAATGCTGATATGTCAGAATCATTTACATTGAACTGGACTTACTTATTTTCCTTTTGTAAATGTATGTGATAGAAGTTTTTGTTGTAAAAAAAAAGTGTCACAAAATAAGAACATGTAATTTCTTTATCTTTCAGTGTGATTATATAAATGTTCCAACTACGGTGTTTACTCCTCTGGAATATGGCTGCTGTGGATTATCTGAAGAGAAAGCTATTGAAGTATATAAAAAAGAGAATCTAGAAGTAAGACTGTATTTGGTTTACTTTTTAAGAATCTTTTAATCAACTGTCTTCTTAGTCACTTTTTATTTTGTCATTTTGCAAGTTATCATAATGGTTATATTGTAGAAAATCATCCTATTTTAGGAAAATTAGAAATTAAATACAGTGGTATCTTGGTACTCGTCATTAATTCATTCCAGAACTCATGACAAGTGCCAAAATCAACCAGATGATGAAGCATTTCTCTTGTGGGGCAACGTTGTGACTCATACAAGTTCTAGCAAGTGCAGTGAGTCCCGAGCAAGCACTGAGTGCTGACACTGTCAAAATGCAGTGAGTACAGAGTTTGACAAGTTCTGAAGCCAATAAGTACTGAGGTATGACTATAATTTAAACCCCATCTCTCTTGTAAACTAATAGTTACGCATGTGGGGAAAGAGAGTTGTATAATGTATGCGTTAGGACTTTTGAATTACAGAGCAAATACCTACTTGAGTAAGCTAACATAAGGAAGCACATGTTATTATAAGTTCTTTTAGGAGTACAGGAATGTATCAGGACCTTAGGAAGAGATAAGAGCTAGGAATTGGAAGATCTCCTCACCTCTTCCTTTTACTTGCTTGGGGCTTATGTATTTGTGTGTGTGCATGCAATTCATTCTTATGTTCCTACAGATAGACTTTTTGTCCCTGGAATGCACATAGCTGCCAAAATATGGCCTTTGTTTTGCTCTCAAGTTTACTGTTTGTTCTGGTTTTAAGAGGAATTGATTGTCTTACTGTTTCTTAGTCTTAATTCTAAATTATGGGAGAGGACCTTTGATGGGTCTGTTGGGTCTACCATCCAACCACTTCCATCTGGCGTGACAGTAGTCAGACTCATGGAGTGTCAACCTGGCTCTGGGAACCTACACTGTCATTAAACTTTAGGTGGGGAAGGTGAGCAGTTCCCAGGGTTATCATGGGTGGTGGGCCATTCAGACTCTGACAGAGATGTCCTTCACACATTGATTTCAGCTTCCCTTTCACCACTGCGCTGTTTAATCACAACAACCTTATAAATATTTTCTTACATTTTGGTGGGTGGTTTGAGTATTATTTTTTTCTGCACGTCCTCCCAACATAGGAGGGATAGGGAAAAATGAAAAGAGCCAGAGGATTATTTCTACTTGAGGTTTTAGGCAAAAGATAATTGAAATTTCAGTTCTCTCCCTTAAATGACATTTTAATTTATTACTGGAAATTTCTTTAAACCATAACACTGATATTCCCTAAGTAAATAGCCTAATGAGTTACTGAAGCTCTCGCTTATATTTCTGGCATTGGGAAAATGTATGATTAAAACTTTATAATGTTATTTTAGCCAGTAGCTTTCAATTAGACATTTATATTTTAGAGGACATTGTTTGATCAGTGTTTATAATTAACTCCTTGTGACTATGAACCATCCTTTCTGCAATGGTGAATTTTCACTTAGGTGCTGGAAAGTTGATGGTAATGATTACAGATTTAACACTTAGTTGTAAAATTTTTTGAAATTAGTTAGAATTAAAATACAGAGGCAAGAAGACTGTAGAAGGCCATATATCCTATTTAAAGAAATATTTTTATAGGAAAATAGTTTCCCAAGTTTGTGGGATTTCTTTAAAGTATTCATTCTAAGGTTCACTGCACATCAACTCACCTACTTACTTTCTTTATTTCTTTTTGCTTTCTTTATTGCATTTGACAAGACTGAAAATTTAATGTATTGGTATTTTTTAAATTCCTATTATATGATCTCACCTTTAATAGGAACCTAAACAACAAAATAAACAAGGAAGCAAAATATAACTAAAGACATTAAAATAGAAAACAGGCTGACAGTAACCAGAGGGGAGAGGGAAGGGAATTTCAGGGGAAAAGGGGAAGGGGTCACAGGAACAAATATAAAGGACACATGGTCAAAAACTAGCAGGGATGAAAATGGGAGGGAGGTGGGGAGCACTGCGGGGGTGGACTGGGATGGGAGTAAAAGACAGAAAACTGTACTTGAATAACAATTAAAGTAAAATTTAAAAAAAAATTAAAAATTGGAGGAAGACTCAAAAATACCTATATGATATTTTTTAAGTAAGGAAATCAAGGTAAAAAGAGAATGATGGTAGAAAAAAATAAGATAGAGGAAAGGTTAATTTGTTGTTCACAAAATTAATGCTATAAAGTCATAAGACTTTAGGCTTAAGCTGAAAAATGAATTTAACTCTAAGCTCCCTACTTCATGACTAGAAGAAGGAAAATTGGGAGATATTTCTTCACATTCTTATAAAAGGGGCATTAAGATATGATGAATGATAAGCTTAAAATATCTCATTAGTAAATACAATAATGGATTTACAGAAGTATTTCTTATTAGATTCAAAACTGCAGTCCCACGGCATAATGCCAAAGCGCAGTATATTGAAAAATTAATTTCTATTGATGCGGACACTGGTTTAAAAAATAATAAAAGGGCATCCATAAGAGGAAAAAAAGTAATTCCTAAAGGGGATGAAGTAGGGCTATGTTCTCTGCTGGCCTGACCCAAAACAAAATTTTACAGTACTGGTACGCCTCAGAGATACTGAAAGTCCTTATCCAGACCACCACAATAAAGAGAGTATTGCAGCAAAGCGAGTCACACAAATGTTTTGGCTTCCCACTACATATAAAAGGTATTGTTACACTGTACTATAATCTATTGAATCTTCAATAGCATTTGTATCTTAGGGAATAGGGAGGCCTAAGAAGAGGGAGAGAATGGGGGAAAACTTGCTTAGTGGAGAATTGAGAACACACACATCAACTGTATTTGCCATCTTATATGGGTGTGGTTTGTGGTGCTCCAAAACAGTAAGAGTAACACTGAAAATCACTGTTCAGGACTTCGGGTCAAGATACAGGCATAGGTAAACACAACTCACCTCCTTGCACAACCACAACAAAAATTACAATTAAACTACAAAACAACTATTACTCAGAACTGTCAGAAAATCGAGCTATATGAAAGTCCAAAAACAAAGGAATAAAAGAAGTCACATTCATTCAAATGGGTAGGAAGGACAGAGATGCAGTATAGAATTGTCTCACACCCATATGTGGTAGATAAAAATTGGGAGGAATATCTCGGGAACAAGGGATCTCAACCCACACAAGACCACCCAGCCAGTGTTCCAGTTCCAGGAATATAAGTCCCCATGACTTCTGGCTGTAAAAGCCAGTGAGGATTGGGCAGTGGAAGAAATTGCAGGAGTCTCAGGCATCTCCTGTTAAAGAGCCCACACCAGACTTAAAATTTAGACTCACTCCCTCTGGGCTCCCTCACCAGGGCAGCATTGTGAAGAGTACCAGTGGCATACAGGGAGGAACTGAAGTGTCTGGCATCAGGGCAGGTGCCAAGGGATAGCTTCCTCCCAGACAAACACTAGAAGCCAGGCAGTGGCCAGGCCTCTTTTCTGAGCCCTCCCTCACATGGCCACAGAGTACCAACACCATATCTGAGACTCCATCAACCTAGTTCACACAGGATGCTCTGCCCTGGTGATTACCTAAGACACAGGTGGCAAACACAAGGCCCATGGGCCAAATCCAGCCCTCCACCTTGTTTTATCTGGCCAGGCACCTTGTTTCTACCCAGTGGCAGCGCTGAGCTCCTTGCCTCTAGTTAAGGAGTAGTTACATTTATACAGTCCTAAAATTACATTCAGCCCATTGAAGACAACAGTGAGGCTGATGTGGCCCCTGGTGAAAATGAGTTTGACATCCCCAACCCAAGGCTCTGCCCCATCCAACTTACAGTTGCCCTTTTTACATTAGGCCACAATACTAAGATGAAATCAAAGCAGCTCTCCCTAATAATAGAAACAAACACAGGGAGGCTGCCAAAATGAGGAGACAAAGAAACATGACCCAAATAAAAGAACAGAGCAAAACTCCAGAAAAAACCTAAACAAAATGGAGATAAGCAATCTATCAGATGCAGAGTTCAAAACACTGGTTATTAGGATACTCAAGGAACTCATTGGGTACTTCAACAGCATAAAAATGATCCAATCAGAAAAGATGGTTACACTAAGTGAAATAAAAGTTAATGGGGAATCAACAGTTGAGTGGATGAAGTAGAGAACCAGAACAAGGATTTGGAACATAGGAAGAAAAAAAACATTTGGTCAGAACAGCAAGATAAAAAATATATTAAAAATGAGGATAGGGTAAGGAGTCTCTGGAACATCTTCAAAGTACCAACATTTGAACCATAGGGGTGTCAGGAGTAGAAGACAAAGAACAAGACAATTTTGTTCTTAGGAAATTAGGAAAAATTTCCTAATTTGGTGAAGGAGATAGACATACAAATCCAGGAAGCACAGAGTTCCAAATAAATTTGACCAAAAGAGGACTACACCAAGACTTACCATAATTAAAATGCCAAAGGTTAGCCCTAGTTGGTGTGGCTCAGTGGATTGAGTGCCAGCCTGCAAACCAGAGGGTTGCCAGTTTGATTCCCAGTCAGAACACATGCCTGGGTTGTCAGCCAGTTCCCCAGTTGCAGGCACATGAGAGGCAACCATATGTTGATGTTTCTTTCCCTCTCTTTCTCCCTCCCTTCCCCTCTCTAAACATAAATTAAAAAAAAAAATTAAAAAATGCCAAGGTTAAAAATAGAGAATCTTAAAAACAGCAAGAGAAAAGCAGTTACCTACAAAGGAATTCCCCTAATACCATCAGCTGATTTCTCAAAAGAAACTTTGCAGACTAGAAGGGACTGGCAAGAAGTATTCAAAGTGATGAAAAGCAAGGACCTACAACCTGGATTACTCTGTCCAGCAAAGCCATCATTTATAATCTGATGAGATCGGGCACATTCAGGGTGGTATGGCTGTAGACTACCGTCATTTATAATCAAAGAACAGATAAAGTAATTCCCAGATAAGGTAAAGCTAACGTTCATCATTTATTGTATGAAATGTTAAAGACTTATTAAAGAAAAAGAAGATCAAAACTATGAATATTAAAATGGCAATAAATTCACAACTATCAACAACTGAATCTAAAAAACAAACTAAGCAAACAAACAGAACAGAATCATAATCATGGAGATCATGTGGATGGTTACCAGTTGGGAAGGAGAAGGGGGAGTCTGGGGGAAAAGTCCAGGGATTAAGTACAAGTAGGGACAGAATAGGTAGGGGGATGTTAAGAGCAGTATAGAAAATGGAGAAGCTAAAGAACTTTTATGCATGACCCATGGACATGAACTAAGTGGGGACTATTGCCAGAGGGAGTGGCCGTTGTTGGGTGTAGAGGGCCAAAGTGGGAAAAATTGGGACAACTGTAATAGCATAATCAGTAAAATGTATTAAAAAATAAAAATAAAATATTTTTTAAAAGATCACCATTCACATATCACCATAACAAATATAATAATAATGAAAAGTTTGAAATATTGCAAGAATATTCAAAATATGACAAAGTGAGCAAATGCTATTGGAATATGGCACCAATAGACTTGCTCAAACAGGCTGACCACAAACCTTCAAATGAAAAAATTCAAATCTGCGAAGCATAATAAAATGAGGTATGCCTGTACCGTCAAGCAGAATCATCTTGCTGCCACTTCCCAGTGTCACAAAAGAGTGTCTTATCCCATACTGCTAGCTCAGGAAATTTGAAGTACCATTTCTAACATGTCACTTTCACACCACCATAAAGTCAGAAAATCATAAGTTGAACTGTCGTAAGTTGAGGACCATATGTAGTTTAGAACACATTTTTTTATGCTGGTGCCAAACATTAATCCATTGCCTTCTTTTTGGAGAGATTAGGAGGAACAGCACTGGGGAAATGTAGCTGCCGTGAGCAGGATGGGGGTCATGTTGTTTTGCTCTGGGTCTTTTGAGTGAGCCAGATTGAGGAGCCTTAGCTGTATACTTGGAGTGCTGGAGTGATGGCTTTCAAGTAGCATAGGTAATGTTCTTAATATTATTTAAGGGAGTTGAAGTGTTTTATCTCTTCTGCTTTTCTTAGATTTGGTTTGAAAATGATCTTGTAGGCAGGTTGTAAATTTGTCAAAGGCAGGAGCTAAGTCTTTATTTACCTTTTCAGCCCACACAGCCTAGTGCATTTCTTGAATAGTATTATTCTATAAGTATTTGAAAATTGAATTTAGTTAACAGGAGTTTTTTTTTCTACTAACAATAGAGCAAAACAAAGGTCAACATGCTTGTGCAACTTGCATTATAGGAGCTCTGGCCCAGACTGTCCAATCAGGTACATAAAGTTTGAATCATGGAACTTTAAACTTCTGAAAGCTCTTTTAGAGATTATTTTGTTTATATAACTAAAGATCATATCAAGGAGTGATTTTCTTATATGCCAGTCTTGGCCTCTTTCTTTCTCTTCTTGTCTTCCAGGTATATCATACTTTGTTCTGGCCTCTTGAATGGACAGTAGCTGGCAGAGACAACAGTACTTGTTATGCAAAGATAATTTGCAATAAAGTTGACAATGTATGTAATATGATTGGAAGTGAAATGCTATAATTTTAAAATGTAGCTTTTATTCTATCATTTGGATTTTTATAATTTCTTTAAAAGTAGTTTTCAGGGAAGGCATAAATCCTTCAAATCGTTACCCAGTTAATGTGTTTGCAGAGGTTGAACAAGTGATGTAGATTGTAACTGAGGCTTACCAATACCTTTTCAAAGTAACCATTGAAAGTTGTCTCTTCCCAAACCTACCAAACTCAGCAGTTTAGAATTAGATCACCTGTGGAAAATTTTTATTCATCAACTATTAAAATGTAAGGTATATGTTTATAAGCATTTTGTAAAGTGAATGTGAAAAAGCCTTTACAAGGAGATGCTTACACAAAGTGAAAACTAGTTAATTAATTAAGTCCTAATGAAGCCTTTCATTAAAGAAGAATCAATGAGGTGGAAAAGCCATTGTTGGAGGCCTCTGCCTTCCGTGTTGTTGAAGTGAGCATGAAACTGTTAACAGATACCTTGATTGTCAGTGTTTAAAGTACTGTTTATTCAGGACTTGTTTTATAAAGAACACTGGGGGTAGGAAGCAGTGTAAGCACCTAATTCCTCCCTTTGTAAGAGTTTATAATTTACCTGGGGAGATAAAACATAAGATTAGATACATATGAACAGCAACATCTCACATTTATATAAAGTATACAGAGTAATCTGAGGTTACTTTCATGAAGTTGTGGGTGCCTTCCCAAAGGGAGCAGGCTGAGACTATGCATGCACTGAGGCCTCCGAAAGTGAGCGGGAGTGGGGTTTGATTGAGCTGCTGCTGAAACCACTATTATCAGCCTTCATATTATTTCTGACCTCTTGACAGAGTTGTTGACTGTGGCTGTCAATCCTGAGGGAGAATTTTCATGTCTGTTTACCTTCTTTTTGAACCCCATCTCTGTCCCGTGCCACTCCCTCTGCTCACACTTGGCTGCCTCCTCGATCCCCATGTCCCTCCACACAATTGCTCACTGTCCTCAATAGAGCTTATTACTTTCTTTAACTCTTGTCCGAATTTCTGTTTCTAGAGGACCATCCTACTACTATGTATTTTACTGTAGCTATGTGGTAAAAACTGTGAATGATGTTTATCCTCGCACACAACCTGCCTTCATTTTCATTTTTAAGTGGGGATTTTCATCGGATGTTTTTACTGTCTGGTCTGCTTGCCTTTCCCAGTTTGCAGTATGTACGATGTACTACCTTAGCGATTCCAATTCAGTCTACTTCTGTGGGGCCCTGGGAACTGCATTTCTCATCCAGACACCCTGTGGCCTGTGACTACCCTTCGAGAAACACTGCTTCCAGAGCTCTCCATTTTGAGCACCCATGAGTAGATGTGTGTGAGTTGGCTGCTTTTTTTTCTGTGTGTGTATGTTTTTTTATCATTTCAGCATTTAATCAATGTGAAAAATACTAAGGAGATGTTTTACATTTTGTCATACAATGCCTTTTTTTAAAATTTTATTGATTATGCTATTACAGTTGTCCCATTTCCCCCCCTTCATTCCCCTCCACCCTGTACACCCCCTCTCACCCACATTCCCCCTTTAGTTCATGTCCATGTGTCATTGGTTCTTTAGCTTCTATATTTCTCACACTACTCTTGCCCTCCCCTTGTCTATTTTCTACCTACCATCTATGCTACTTATTCTCTGTTCCTTTCCCCCACCTCCTCCCAATCCCCTGTTGCTATCTCTCCATGTGATCTCCATTTCTGTGGTTCTGTTCCTGTTCTAGTTGTTTGCTTATTTTCTTTTTGTTTTAGCTGTGGTTGTTAATAATTGTGAGTTTGCTGATATTTTACTATACAAGTTTTTTATCTACTTTTTCTTAGATAAGTTCCTTTAACATTTCATATAATAATGGCTTGGTGATGATAAACTCCTTGAACTTGACCTTATCTGAGAAGCACTTTATCTGTCCTTCCATTCTAAATGAAAGCTTTGCTGGATAGAGCAATCTTGGATGTAGGTCCTTGCCTTTCATGACTTGGAATACTTCTTTCCAGCTTCTTCTTGCCTGTAAGGTCTCTTTTGAGAAATCAGCTCACATTCTAATGGGAACTCCTTTGTAGGTGACTGTCTCCTTATCTCTTGCTGCTTCTAGAATTTTCTCCTTCATTTTAATCTTGGCTAATGTAATTATATGTGCCTTGATGTGTTCCTCCTTGGATCCACCTTCTTTGAGACTCTGAGCTTCCTGGACTTCCTGGAAGTCTATTTCCTTTGTCACATTGGGGAA
>PVKM010005024.1:13373-49630 GCA_004027735.1 Carollia perspicillata
TTCCCTGTGCATTTTCCTTCATTTCACTTAGCATAGCCTTCATTTTTTCATCTAATTTGCAACCAAAATCAACCAATTCTGTGAGCATCCTGATCACTAGTGTTTTGAACTGTGCATCTGATAGGTTGGCTATCTCTTGGTCACTTAGTTGTATTATTTCTGGAGCTTTGATCTGTTCTTTTGTTTCAGTCTTTTTTTTTTTTAATCTGGTTGCGCCTGTCCTGTAGTGAGAGGTGGAGCCTTAGGTGTTCACCAGGGCGGGGCAACACAGTTGCTGGGTTGTGACACTGTATGTGGGGGCAGGATCAGAGAGGGCACAATGGCATTTGCTCTGCTGTTTTGGATCTCAGTCCCTTCCCCTGCTTCCCCCAAGCAAACTGGGCCCTTCTGGAGCTGATTCCTGGTTGGGTGGATTTGTGTATGTTCTAGGACCCTGTGGGTCTCTCCAACATACTCTCCTGTGAGGCTGGGGGTCTCTCCCTGCATGTCAATCCCCACAGGTGTTTTCAATCAGTGTTTTGAGGCTTTATTACCCGGCGCTGGGGCCCTGGGTTGTGCGGTCTGTCTCGCTCCCCAGTTATCTACGCACGAACGTGGGACCCCCACCTGGTCAGCCAGCTGCCTTGTGCACAGTGCCTTGCTCCACAGTTGCTGCCTCACTGGATCTGCACATTGCCACCCCACACCCAGGGTCTTCTAGCTGCTGTTTGCATGCCCAGGGTCCACCCCCTACCATCTTGCACGCCCAGGGTTGCCTTGTGCATCCTGTGTCACCGCTTCTTGTGCCGTGACCCCTCTCTGCTCAGTTGTCTGACTCTGCCCCACCTACGGGTCTGGATTAATGCATCTATTTCAGCTCCTTGGCTGTCCGACTTCTATACAGTTCAATTTTCTGTCAGTTCTCGTTGTTATTTTGTTTCTCAGTTTTTGTTGTCCTTATTGTGGTTGTGGGAGGAGGCACAGTGTGTCTACCTACACCTCCATCTTAGCTGGAAGTCTGAGTTGGCTGCTTTGAACTATTATTTTTCCTCTAGAATGTGAGGAGGCAAAGATTTCTGCTAGCCCCAAGACCTCTGCTGCCCTTTCTCTCTATCTGTTGTATACTTACTATTGAAGATTGAAACAAAGTCTAGAGTCTGATGGAAAAAACACTGACAAAAGGACAGCTTGAATGCATTGTACTTTGGAAATTCACCATGAATCTCCCTTTCTGTCTCAATGATCTCATCACATGGACCTCGCACCTCACCTTCTACTCCTTGATCTTCCCTTAGTTGTTAGGAGTCAGGCAACTTGCATCCTGGGTTGGGAATCACTGCAATGCCAGTGAAACCTGCTGCATTAGAGTTATTCCAGTGTTGGACTTTAATTCAGATTTGTATGTTGTTTAGCACTATCTCAACATAATTCAGAAATTTCTACCATACATACTAATGAGCTCTTTTATGCAGTGAGTAAAGTTTGCTTATTTCCAGTAAATTTGAGTGCATATTACTCTGGATGTGCATTTATTGACTCATTTAACAGGTTCTTAATAGTGGCTCAGTTTCATGGTAATGTTCTCTGCTGAGTTCAACGTTGGTTCTTTTTCTGTAGTAGATATTGTCAATTTGAACTTTGAACTTGCAATGACTAGATTCCTATCCAGACCATTAACCTACTGGGCTTCCCTTTGTTTTGATTCTGTATTAAAGAATCGGGTGATAGGATTTCATCTTCTTGGACCGAATGCTGGTGAAGTTACCCAAGGATTTGCAGCTGCAATGAAATGTGGGCTCACGAAGCAACTACTTGATGACACTATTGGAATTCACCCCACGTGTGGTGAGGTACATACAGAAATGAGAGGTTTTTTTAAGTTGACTACAATTGTGTAGTTTGAAAAACTATTAGGAAGCACATTGTCAGAAAGTTTTTGTATTGTTAATTACTTCGCATATTTTAAAGGAGAACAGATGTAATATTCAGGATTTGTTTTCTTAAAGCAATGCTGAAATAATTGTTGCCAAAACACAAATCTGTTTTCTTCCTTTCTTACAGGTATTTACCACTTTGGAAATCACAAAGTCATCAGGACTAGAAATCTCCCAGAAAGGCTGCTGAGGCTAGACCTGCTGCTGTCTAATCTCCCTTGTCAGTTCACATTTCTTCACATGATTAGAATCGTGTGCTCTCAGATCACATGAGTCTGTGATCAGGGAACCTGCTCTCATGCACAGGGCCCACTGCAGGGCTTTCATCACAGCACACAGATGAGAATGTAGACAAGGAGGCAGGCAGCAGTGCATACCTACTCAACCGTCTCAGTTGACCTGGGAGAGGCAGTTACACTGCTTCCTTGACGTCTTACTCAGAACCCCTTATGAAGTGAGCTAAGACCAATGCTCTTCCAAGTCAGAGCTGAGCTTTCCTTTGAAAGACCTTTTAATCACATAACTAATCTAAGTTAACTTTTCTGTTTCCTAGGGTTTTTAATTTCCTTGCTTTGTTCCTGTGAAAATATTTTCTCAGTTATAAAACTATAAAATAGTGATCTTCCAGTGCGTGAGTGTGGAAGGCACACATGGTCCCTGGTGAGTGGTGTCTGTGGAAATGCCCTGAAGTAACTGGCTGCAGAGGACTGGGGTGCATTAGTAGAAACTTACACACACTAAATATAGTTTAGTTAGTTAGCTGTTTTCTCCTTTGATTACATTCTTACCCCCTGCCTCATGCTTCACCCTCTCCTGGTTTCCTGATGGTAACTACCTTGGAGTCAGTCATTCTCCTTTTAGTGTCTCTAGACTGAACAGAGTATCTTAGGTCAGAGAGAAATGCTTGTATTTTTTTTTTCATGTTGATCTTAAGATAATATAAAAGGTTTTCAATACTTTATTATTTGAGCTGTATTTAAACTCTGAAATGATTCCATCTACAATCTAATTATAGCCAAGTTCAGTAAATGAACAAGTGATGTTAGGATTTTCCATTTGAATTTATATACCTGTCAGCATCTAAAAGACCCTTGCAATGGGAGGCCTATCTAAGGACACCCAAAGAATTTGTAACCACTCTGCAAGTCATAGATCATTGGAAAGGGTACTTATCTTTCCTTAGCAAGGGGAGAAAAGGCTTGGATATAAATCCGTCTGTTAACTGGTTCCCTCGTACCCTTTCCCCTACTCCCTGCACCCCCGCCCCAACTTTATCTCTTTCTCCACTTTTCTTTTTTCTCCTCTCTTGGAGTAAAGGTGGGCTCTATATAATGGTGAAAGATCTGTTTTATCTGGAAGATAAATTTTATATGCATCTAATAATATAACAGATGCATACAGATATAGGGAAATATTAACATCCTACATAATTGTAGAGATTTTAATATACCTAACCAGTTTATTAGATAAAAAGAAAAAATATCAGTAAAGGTACAGATTTGGATAGCACAATTAAGCTCAGTTTAATGAACTTGTGAAGCAGACTTTAACATAAATATTCACTTCGAGCACATATTGAATATTTCTGAAATTTGCCATGTTAGCTCAACAAATTTCAAAAGACTGGTATCATATAGAGATGAGACAAAAGGGTTTTAGCTGTGGGACTAACACTGAGAACCCACAGATCTTAAAATCTATGCAGTATGGTAGAAAATGGAGTATGGAGGTATTGTGGGATAAGCGAGGGGTTAATGTGAGATCAAGCTAAAAGAGTTAGGTTAGACTCAGGAATCATTCACAAGAAGAAGGGAATTGTGGAAAGATTCTAGACCTTGAAGAATAATAGACTTGTGAAAGCCTGATCCCATTATTTACTAAATATATGAAAAAATTCATTGTTAAACTTTTTTAATTCTTCATTTATGCTGACAGTATTGACCATTTCACAGATTTACAACAACTGAATACATTTACTAAGTTTCCAGTGTATAGCATATCAGCATAGAGTACCTTGGCATCCATGATGATGAGTAGGGGCCCTATTTAAGGAAAGCTTTTGTAGACACAGCAGTATAGCTACTAGAAGACAGGAGACCTATTGACAAATCAGTCCTTTGGCAGCCCTGATCATGTTGCTCAGTTAGCTGGAGCATTGTCCCATACACCATACGGTTACGGTTTTGATCCCTGGTCAGGGCATATACCTAGGTTGCTAGTTCAGTCTTCAGTCAGGGCACATATGGGAAGCAACCAATCAGTGTTTCTATTTCATGCCGATGTCTGTCTGTCTCTTTCTCAAATCAATAAACCTATCCTCAGGTGAGGATTTAGACAAAATTTTTTAGAAATTAAAAAAAAATTTAAATTGGTGCTTTGGCAGACTTCACTATAATAGGCAACCTTTTAGTTGGGCCTCAAGTTGGATTCTCCAGCTGTGGGTAGTCACATCCTCATGTAGTCCCCTCTTATAATGTACCAAGGTTGGTCTGTGTTACCAGTAAAATATTGCAGAAGTGATGGTTTGTCACTTCTAAAATTAGGTCATAAAAGAACTGCAGCTTAAGTTTTGGTCACTCTCATGCACTCTCTTGGATCACTTGCTCTGTGAGAAGGCAGCTGCCATATCATGAAGACTCTCAGGAAACCCATGGAGCGGCCCAGATGAGGAGCTGAAGTCGGTAGCCAACACCAAGAAACAGGTCTGTCAGCATCCATGTGAATGAGCTCAGAAGTGATACTTCCCCAGGCAAGCCTTCTCCTAACCAGCAGCTTGCCTGCAATCTCTTGAGAAACTGGGCCAGAACTACTCGGGCCACTGTCAGATTTCTGTTCATCAAAAACTGAGAAAATAAATACTTATTTTTCAAGCTGCATTTTGGAATAATTTGTTTGTTACACAATAATAGATAATATGTTTGTGGAAAATTAAAATTAGTACAAATTTCATCAGATAACTTAAAATGTCTTGGACTTTTTTTCCTAGGGCAGCTAAAATAAACCATTTGCAGATTTTGGATTTCAACAAAAAGGGATTGGAGCTCAGATGAAACACTGAACTTCCCTCAATTGCAGACAAGCTTAAGGGTCCTTAGTGGAGGACCTTCTGAGTCTGTGGTCTTGGGCTTTGGCTGTGGTGGGTCCCTGCTGAACTTTCTTGGAGCATCTATGGTTGTTAATGCTCATGAAAGATCGCTTAGGAAACCATTCGACTTACCAAAGGAGAACAATACCTTGACAGTCTCTTCTCAGATAGGAGTTAGAGAAGTGTCCTTCGAGTATTGAGGGTGGGGGTAGGGTTAGTCAAGGGGTGGTTATATGGCAGAGGTAGGTGAGTGGCTCTAGGCAGAAATTGGTCAGACTTTGTAAACTACTTGTTGGAATTGTGTCAGTGGCCTTTAGAATTTGGGATATATGAGACCATCTTGAGTTCCTGTTATGGTAGTCTTCTCTTGGAACATACAGGTCTGAATGTGTTTATGTTAAAACAGCTCAAGTTTTGGTCATTTGTTGTGTAATGTGCTTTAGTACACTTTATAGGTTTTTTTTTTTTTTTTTTTTTTTTTTTCACTTTATAGGTTTTTGAGTAATAGTACAATTTTTCAAATTGTAGTTTTATTTCCCAATGTAGAACCATTCCATGTGTCTAGGAAGGGAGTGACAAAGAGACCTAATGGGAATTTATTATAAGACACCATCAAATATTTATGGAGACTTATGCGTCCACCCATGCTGGAATAACAAGTACTAGACTTAACATTTCTCTATAACCTGAAGGAAATGTGGAACTGTATTCAGGCATGGAACAATGGACGGTGAGAATTGTGATTTTTTATGATGCTTTTGTATTTTTGTTTTTTTAAATTTTATTTCAATTGATGTTCAAGTACAGATTTCTGTCTTTTACTCCCATCACAGTCCATCCCTGCAGTGCTCCCCACCTCCCTCCCATTTCCACCCCCCTTAGTTTTTGTCCATGTGTCCTTTATACTTGTTCCTCTTATCCCTTCCCATTTTCCCCTGAAATTCCCTCCCCTCTCCCCTCTGGTTACTGTCAGCCTGTTTTCTATTTCAATGTCTTTGGTTATATCTTGCTTGCTTGTTTGTTTTGTTGCTTAGGTTCCTGTTAAAGGTGAGATCATATGGTATTTGTCTTTTACCACCTGGCTTATTTCACTCAGCATAATGCTTTCCAGTACCATCCATGCTGTTGCAAAGGGTAGGAGCTCCTTCTTTCTTTCTGCTGCATACAATTCCATTGTGTAAATGTACCATAGTTTTTTGATCCATTCATTTACTGATGGGCATCTAGGTTGCTTCCAACACTTGGCTATTGTAAATTGTGCTGCTATGAACATTGGGGTGCATAGGTTCTTTTGGATTGGTGTTTCAAGGTTCTTGGGATATAATCCTAGCAGTGGAATCCTAGCAGGGTCAAAAGGCAGTTCCATTTTTACTTTTCTGAGAAAATTCCATACTGTTTTCCATAGTGGTTGTACCAGTCTGCAATCCCACCAGCAGTGAACTAGGGTCCCCTTTTCTCCACAACCTCTCCAACACTTGTTGTTTGTTGCTTTGTTTATGATGGCCATTCTGACTGGTGTAAAGTGGTATCTCATTGTGGTTTTAATTTGCATTTCTCTGATGGCTAGATATATTGAGCATCTTTTCATGTGTCTCTGAATACTCTGTATGTCCTCCTTAGAGAAATGTCTGTCCAAGTCCTTTGCCCATTTTTTAATTGGGTTGCTTATCTTCTTAAAGTGGAGTCCTGTAAGTTCTTTGTATATTTTGGAGATTAAACCCTTGTCTGAGGTATCATTCGCAAATATGTTTTCCCATATAGTTGGGTCTCTTTTCTTTTTAATGCTGTTTTCTTTAGCTGTGCAGAAGCTTTTTATTTTGATGAGATCCCATTTGTTTATTCTTTCCTTTATATTCCTTGCTCTGGGGGACATATCAGTAAAAATGTTGCTGCATGAGATATCTGAGATTTTCCTGCCTATGTTCTCCTCTAGGATTTTAATGGTATCACGGCTTATATTTAAGTCTTTTATCCATCTTCAGTTTATTTTTGTGTATAGTGTAAGTTGGTGCTCGAGTTTCATTTTTTTGCACGTAGCTGTCCAGTTCTCCCAACAACATTTGTTGAAGAGACTATTTTTTACTCCATTTTATGGTGTTTCCCCCTTTGTTGAATATTAACTGACTGTAGAGACATGGGTTTATTTCTGGGCTCTCTGTTTTGTTCCATTGGTCTATGTGCCTATTTCTATGCCAGTACCAGGCTGTTTTGATTACAGTGGCCTTGTAATACACTTTGGTATCAGGTATTGTGACCCCGCCCCTACTTTGTTCTTCTTTCTCAAAATTGCAGCTGCTATTCGGGGTCATTTATGGTTCCATATAAACTTTTGAAGTGTATGTTCTATGTCTGTGAAATATGCCAAAGGTACTTTAATAGGTACTGCATTAAATCTGTAAATTTCTTTGGGTGATATAGATATTTAGATGATGTCAATTCTTCCAATCCATGAACACGGTATATGTTTCCATTTGTTTGCGTCTTCCTTGATTTCATTCTTCAGTGTTGTGTAGTTTTCTGCATACAGGTCTTTTATCTCCTTGGTTAGGTTTATTCCTAGGTATTTTATTTTTCTTTTTGCTATATCGAATGGGATTTTCTTCTTCATTTCTGGTTCTGCTGTTTCGTTGTTGGTATACACAAATGCCTTTGATTTCTGGATATTGATTTTGTATCCCGCTGTTTTGCCAAATTCATTTATTAGGTTGAGCAGTTCTTGGGTGGAGTCTATAGGATTTTCCATGTGCACTATCATATTGTCTGCAAACAGTGACAGTTTTGTTTCCTCCTTTCCAATTTGGATGCCTTTTATTTCCTTTTCTTGTCTGATTGTTGTGGCTAAAACTTCCAATACTATATTGAATAGAAGTGGCGAAAGTGGACAACCTTGTCTTCTTCCTGATCTTAGTGGGAAAGCTTTTAGTTTTTGTCCATTGAGTATGATGTTGGCTGTAGGTCTCTCATATATGGCCTTTATTATGTTGAGGAATGCTCCCTCTCTTCCCACTTTGCTGAGTGTTTTTATCTTAAATGGGTGCTGTACCTTGTCAAATGCTTTTTCCGCATCTATTGATATGATCATGTGATTTTTGTCTTTGCTTTTGCTTATGTGATGTCTTATATTTACTGATTTGCGATATTGAACCATCCTTGCATCCTGGGATGAATCCCACTTGGTCATGGTGTATGATCTTTTTAATGTATTGTTGGATGCAGTTTGCCAATATTTTGTTGAGGATTTTAGTGTCTATGTTCATCAGTGATATTGGCCTGAAATGTTCTTTCTTTGTTGTGGTTTTGGGATTAGGATGATGCTGGCTTCATAAAAAGAGTTTGGGAGTCTTCCATCACTTTGGATGTTTTGGAATAATCTGTGAAGGATAGGGGTTAGCTCTTCCTTAAATGCTCTGTAGAATTCTGTGAAACCATCTGGTCCAGGGCTTTTGTGTGTCAGGATTTTTTTTATTACTGCTTCAATTTCATCCACTGTTATTGGTCTGTTCAGGCTTTCTGCATCTTCTTCATTTAGTTTTGGAAGATAATATTTTTCTAGAAATTTGTCTATTTCACCTAGGTTTTCAAATTTCTTGGCATATAGGTCCTCATAGTAATTTCTTACAATCCTTTGTATTTCTGTGGTGTCCATTGTAATCTTTCCTCTTTCATTTCTCATTGTGTTTATTTGGGTCCTCTCTGTTTTTTTCTTGATGAGCCTGATTAAAGGCTTGTCAATTTTATTTATCTTTTCAAAGAACCAGCTCCTTAGAATTGTGCTTTTAGTCTCTATGTCATTTAATTTTGCTCTGATCTTGGTTATTTCCTTCCTTCTACTAGCTCTGGGCTGTCTTTGTTGTTGTTCCTCGAGTTATTGTAGGCATAGGGTTAGGTTGTTTGTTTGAAATATTTCTATCTTTTTTAGGTAGGCCTGTATTGCTATGAACTTCCCTCTCAGGACTGCTTTTGCTGTGTCCCATAAGTTTTGGGTTGTTGTGAGTTCATTTTAGCTTGTTTCCAGAAAGTTTTTGATTTCTTCCCTAATTTCATTCTTGACCCATTCATTGTTTAATAGCATGCTATTCAATCTCCATGATTTTGAATGTTTTGGGGTTTTTTCCCTTGGGGTTGGTTTCTAATTTCAGTCCCTTGTGGTTGGAGAAAATGCTTGGTATGATTTCAATTTTCTTGAATTTGTTGAAGCTTGTTTTATGTCCTATCATGTGGTCTATCTTTGAATGTTCCAAGTGCATTTGAAAATAATGTGTATTTAGATTCTTTCAGTTGCAGGGCTCTATATATATCCATTAAGTCCATTTCATCTAGGGCATTGTTCAATGCCACAGTATCTCTGTTGATATTTTGTTTGGAAGATCTGTCCCTTTTTCACAGTGGGTTGTTAAAATCCCCTATATAATTGTGTTGCTGGCAATATCTTTCTTGAAGTCCTCTAAGGTTTTCTTTATATATTTGGGTGCTCCTATGTTGAGTGCATATATATTTACAATGTTTATGTCTTCTTGGTGGAGTCTTCCCTTGAGTATTATGAACTGACCTTCTGGGTCTCTCTTTATGGTTCTTTTTTTGAAGTCTATTTTGTCTGATATCTGATATGAGTATTGCTACCCTGGCTTTTTCTTCCTGTACATTTGTTCAGAAAATTTGTTTCCAGTCCTTCAGTTTCAGTCTGTGTAAGTCTTTTGTTCTGAGGTGGTTCTCTTGTGGGCAGCATATGTGTGGGTCATGCTTTCTTATTCATTTAGCTATTCTATGTCTTTTGATTGGAGCACTTAATCCATTTATGTTTAAGGTTATTATGGATAGGTACTTATTCATTGTCATTTTTGTACCTGTGTTCCTCTCTGTCTCTTCGTTTTCCTTCCTTTCCTTAGAGCAGTCCCCTTAGCATCTTTTGCAGTGCTGGATTGGTGGATGTGTGTTCTTTTAGACCTCTTTTGTCTTGGAAACTCGTTATTTGGCCTTCTATCTTGATTGAGAGCCTTGCTGGGTAAAGAAGGCTAGGTTGCAGGCCTCTGGTTCTCATTACTTGGAATATTTCTTGCCATTCTCTTCTGGCTTGGAGTGTTTCCATTAAGAAGTGAGCAGCTAACCTTATTGGGGTCCGTTGTATGTTACTTCCTTTTTCTCCCTTGCTGCCTTTAAGATTCTCTCTTTGTCTTGGAATTTTGCCATTTTAATTGATGCGTCTTGAAGTGAGCCTCTTTTGGTTCCTCTTCATTGAGATACTCTGTGTTTCCTGGATTTGTGTGACTTTTTCTGTCGTCATATTAGGGAAGTTTACCATCATTATTTTTTCAAATAGATTTTCTATCCCTTGCTCTTCCTCTTATTCTTCTGGTATCCCTATTATACAGATATTATTACGTTTCATATTGTCTTGCATTTCTGTTAATCCCTCTTCATTCTTTCTGAGCCTCCTTTCTTTTTCTTGCTCCCTGTAGGTGTTTTTTTTTTTTACTTTGTCCTCCAACTCGCTGAACCTATCTTCTGCTTCATTGATCCTGCTTTTGATTCCTTCCACTGTGTTCTTCAGTTCAGCAATTGTATTCTTCATTTTCTCTTGGCCCTTGTTGATGGTTTCTATTTTCTTTTTCGTTGCGATATAGTTTTCAGTGAGTTCATTGTAGTTCTCCTGTAGATTCTGGTAGCTTATTCTGATCTAATGGAACTTCCTGAGAGCCAGTTATTTTAATTCACTATCTGATAGCTCACTTGCCTCCATTTCCTTTAGCATTCTTTCTGAGGTTTCCTCCTTTCCTTTCATTTGGGGATTGTTTCTTTGTCTTCTCATTGTTTGTTAGACTCTTCTTGATAGCTTCCACTTCTTCAATGGATTTGTTCTGGCTCCCAGGGTTTATGGTGTGAACTGCTGTGGTAGAATGCCTGTGAGATTCAGTGGTGCAGTCTCCTTCAAGTATCCGGGTGTTCACCACTTCCACCTACTCTTTTTTTGTGATCATCTGGAGGGGAAGGCAAAATGGTTTAAGGCAGCAGGAGAGTATTCTATGATATTTAGAGTAGCAGCTGGTATATAAGAGATAGGAGATCTTTTGGTTATGTATAGTGTTAACCATGATCTTCAACCCAACTAGCCACCTTTAAGAAAGGACGGGACGAAGATAAGACTCTTGTTGTGCCACGTTCTCACCTTCACATGTTGCATGACAGAGTCCAGACATGAGAAGGAATGAGCTCAGAGAGACAACCTTCTAATGAAAGGGCGTGGCATGACAAAGGAGGAGAGGAGGGCATATCTCTTTTTGGCAATCATTAGTGGCTCAATACTGTGCTTGCTGATTCCTAAGATCTGGACACCTAGAAGAGGAGGTAGAGGGAGAAAATCCCCATAGTAAATCCCTCTCCTACAGGAAAATTGCAGGGGGAAGAAAAGACCACATCCCCTGCAGAAACCCCTAGAATCCCTAGCAAAAATACCCCTATAGCTACCACAAAACTTGAGCTATCTGTAAAAAGCATAACCCTAAGACCTAGATATGAAAAGTTAGCTCAAAAAGAAAGGAAAATCCAGCAAATAGTACCTACTGTTCAGGGACAGTATGGGCCAGCCTATATAATAGCAGGAAGGTTATAGTATCCACCTAAAGGGAGAAAAAAGTCTCCAAAAGTTTGCCGAACTCACTAACCCTCCCTTTTTTTACAAGAGTATATAATAAATAGAAAGTTAAAATAGTAAATATTAAGAGACAACATGTACCTTGCAAAAGTCTTAGTTTCAGAGAACGCTTGGCATGAGCAAGACCTCCCTAGTGTATATTAACTAAGAAACAAAAGGTTTCTAGAGTAAAGCAGTTACAAAGATCCATTGGTAAGGAACTAAAATACTGTTACTAACCGAAACTTAAATACAAGCCAAAAATATAATTAAAACATCTATCATATTTAAGGTCAAAATATTTTCCCTAATATTATCAGATGTCACCAGACTTTAAATTGTATGATTGATTCTAAAACTGACCCACTTACACAAAAAGCTGTAATCACAAAGCACTAATCTCTGCCAAAAATAAAAGTATAAAATATTGCTTGCTGTGCAACAAAGCGGAGCAGAATTTCACCGTCCTTTGAGTTGTGTCGTTATTCTGTCTCTCACCGTCAACGCCTTACCCCCTTGCGACCTTCGGACCCCTGGACTCTGCTGTGGCCGGACCGCAGCATTGTTGAGAAGGGAAGGGTTGTGAGTTGGATCTAGAAGGCAGTGAGGTTATGGGAGGTCAGATTCTGGGGTAAGGTGACAGTAAAGTATAGTATATAGGTGTAGTGTGTGAGAGAATAGAGTTAACCTCCACAATAATAGAGTTCAGGAGACTGTGACGTGGGCTAAACTCTGGGAAGGACGCTGTGAAGTATTTACACTTGTGTGGAACAGCAATTACTTACAATAATATTAGAGCAACACTCATATGCCAGAATCTATGTGATCTGAATAACATGAGCAGGGGGTATAGGACTTTGAGTAGTGTGCTGATGGAATGAACACAAGTGACATGAAGGACAGTAAATTAGCAATACAATGTGGAAGAGAGAACAGGGGAAACCTGTCAAATGGTGTAATGTAACCTGCCAAGCAAAGAAGACTATACAGAAAGAAGGGGAATACAAAAATACTATTAAGATAAAAGATGTAGGAATAATGAAAAAAAGAAAAAATAATAATAATAATCCAAATATGCAGCAACTTGCAGTTTCCCTGCAATAGCCGAGTGAAATTTGTCTCACTGTCTCAGCTGGTGGGTTGCCCCCTCTTTGAGTCTACCTCAGGTCCTTTCACAATTCCAAGTTTTTGTCTCACTTGTGGGTATTTAAAAAAAAATGGCAGGAGAAGAGAGAAAAAAAGATAAAATTGGAAAGAAAGGATAAAGAACTAAAGAAAGAAGGAAAGAGAGGAAAAGCAACTGAAAGGTAAAACAGTAATGAAAAATTTAAAAATAATAATGAAATAAAAGATTACTTTAAAAAATAGCGTTAAAAAATACCTCTTGTTTCAAACTGGCCAAACTGGTTTTTCTAGTCTTGCTGGCTGCAGGAGGCTGGGGAGTGATTGGTGTGGCATTTCTCTCTTCCTGATGTTTACTCAGCCTGTCTTGCAAGCACTGTCCCAAGAGCTAGTCTGGCTCCTTTCCCCAATATATTAAATGGGAGAATCCTGGTTTTCTTCAGAGCGCTTTTCCCTGGTGGTTATCACTGTAGGCTGGGGTGCAGGGGCGCCCACTTGACTAGGCTGCGTCTGTCCCTCGGGTTTGGGCCCAAACCATCCCCAGTGCTACAGGGAGATGCAGTGTCTTCCTGAGTAACCTTGGGGTCTCTGCCCAGCTGAATTGGGAGTCAGCTGTGGGTCTGTCAGAGCAGATTCATTCCCCAGTCCCTCTGTTGAATAAATTCCTCCTACTCAAGCCTAGTGCCCCGTGTAGCCCAATTCTCCAGCCAGACCAGTGACTATGTGGGTCAGTGCTGTCACTGCCTGTCTCTCAGCTCTTCTGAGCTGGTGACCACAGACTCTGTGGGTGATCACAGCCCCATGCCTTGCTTGTTCCTCCTATTCCCCTCTCCATGACCAGGCCTCTGCTGGTGTTGCTGAAACCCTGGTCTGTCGGGGAGGGAGGGAGCAGGTGACCCGGCTCTCTCCCAAGGACTGTGGCAGGCCCTCCACTTTCAAGAAGTCTGTGGTAGACCCAGCGCCAGCTCTGGGCACCAGGCCTGGGGCTGTAGCCGCACCCCGGTCCCCATGCTGGTCCTTGGGACCTTACTGTCCTGAAATATCCTTCTTACCGTCTGGTTTCTGGTTTTTCAGTGTCTGCTACAATTTTTGGACTCTTATTTTCAAATATGCTGGGGTACTGTTTGTCTGCTCTGTTCCTCCGTGGATTAGCCAGGTTTTCCTCTTGTGTGTAGGGGGAAGTGAAATCCACTCCCTCCTACTCTGTCGCCATCTTCCCTCCACAATTGTGATTTCTGAGAGAAGGAAAACAAATGAAGTGATTCCCTACAATTTTCCCCAGCTTTTTGTATGGGAGTAATTTTCAGTATGCAAACACGAGGGAGAATCCAAACAGAGCCCAGTGATGTTGCTGAATAGGGGTAGAAATGAGTTCATTGTGGTGGAGAGACATGTGGGAGCTCTGCAGAGAAGAGGTCCAGGAATCTACAGCAAGATCCCCTGAGTCTGTTGAATTCTAAGCCATACATCCTCAAAGTGAAAGTCTAGAAGGTCAGGGAAAAAAAGATGGAGTAAAAACTGAACAATTGCCACAGATCTTAGAAGGTGAGGAAAAAATTCTAACTGACCAGCAGAGGATTGTCCTCAGTAATCCCCTTGAGTTATTAAGTAGAGACCCCAGGAGGAACCATGCTTTAGCGGTAGAGTTGAACTATCCCAGGAGGCAAGTCTCCTGTAGACTCACCCTAACAAAGTTTAAAAATAGGATTTAATGGGACTAATAATCCAAAAGTCACTGACTACAAATGTAAGCACAACACCCATTAAAAGAAGACAACAGAACACTTGAAAATGTAAAGACCTCAATGTCTAATAATACCCAGTCAAAAATTAACTAGGCATGCTAAGAAGCAAGAAAGTGATACCCCCTAAGAAAAACCAGTGAATAAGAAATAGACCCAGAATGACTATGTGATTGAGATAGCATAAGATTGTTACAGGGAAACATGAACATAATGAATAGAATGGAAAATAGTTAAAAGAACCAAAAATAATTTGTAGAGGTGAAAAATACAGTCCTCACAGAAGTGGCTTGGTTGGTTGTAGCATCATTCTGTAGACCAAAGGGTCCCAGTTTAATTCCAGGTCAGGGCACATATCCAGGTTGCGGGTTCAATCCCTAGTTGGCGTGTGAGAAGACAGCCAATATATTCTCACTCTCATTCTCTAGCTTTCACTCTCCATTTCTCTAAGAGCAATGAAAAAAATGTCCTAGATTAAGGATTCTTTTTTAAAAGAAAAATACAATACCTGTTTCAGAAAGTCCCTGAAATAGTTTGGTGACTTGCTGGAAGGACTCACATGACTCAAAGTCATACTCATGCCCAAGTTTTATTACAATAAAGGGTAAAGTGCAGGGACAGGGAAAAAAGCATAAGCAAGTGTTAGGTCATGTGCAGGTTTCCAAGTCATATCTCAATAAGAGTCATGCAGGTGTACTTTCAACTGTGAACTGCAAAGACACGTGTCTACACCCAGGAAAGTTCACACATGTCTTGGAGTTCTGAGTTCTTGAAAGGGGACTAGTCACATAGCTGTGATGGGGACCAGAAATCAGACACCAACTGTACATTGTAAACATTCATGTTTAAACACATATCCTGGTGCATCTTAACCTACTACTTTAGGCATATGTAATAATAATTAACCTGTAACTGTCAGTATTTCATCAATTTAATTCTCATGGTTTAGCCAGGGATCACTGCCCTGGCTACAGAGATACATAAAAGTGAGCAAAATAGACCTACTTCAACTGTTCCTTCACTATATTAAAAAAACTGAATATTTCATTGGATATGATCAATAGCAGATTAGACACTATAGAAGAAAAAAGTAATGAATTAAAAGACATGATAGAAACAATATAAAGACAGAAAAGAGATTGAAAAAATAAAAGAATTTAGGTCACATGAATTCTGTAACATTGTCAAGTAGTTTACATTTATAATTAGAGTCACAGAAAGGCAGAGGAGGCAAGAAGCAGAACAATATTTAGAGAAGAATTTTATAAATTTGATGGAAACTATAAGCTCACATATCAAAACCTTACCCAAGTTCATCGTGCCTGGTTTCCAGCAAAAAAAATATATAAAGCATATTAAAAGACAACAAAGTTTGAAGAGACAGCAAGCATCAGACTCAGATTCATATGGGAGAGAGATTAAAATTACTGTACAAGGAATTTAAATCAACTGTGATTAATATGCTAAGGGCTCTAATGGAAAAAGTGGGCAACGTGCAAGAAAAGATGGGTACAATAAGAGAAATGAAAACTCTAAGAAATAGGAGGAAATGTTAGAAATAACTGGAATAAAATGAGTGCCAGCCTATGAACCAAAAGGTCACCAGGTTGATTCAGGTCACCAGGTTGATTCCCTGTCTAGAGCACATGCCTGGGTTGCCATCCAGGTCCCCAGTAGGAGGCCTGTGAGAGGCAACCACATGATGTTTCCCCTTCTACCCTCCCCTCTCTAAAAGTAAATAAACCACTTTAAAAAAAGGAATAAGGAATGCCTTTGATGGAATCATCAGTATAGTGCACGTGGCCAAAGAAAGAATCAGTGAGACTGAGGATGGGTTGATAGACATGTCCCAAGCTGAAATAAAAAGAGAACAAAAAAGAATTAAAAAAGAACCATCTAAGAATTGTGAGAAAATTTCAGAATCTATACCATATACATTTTAATACCAGAAAGAAAAGAAAGTGAGAATGGAGCAGAAGAAACATTCAAAGTAATAATGTCTGTGAACTTTCCAAAATTACACCACACCAAACTCAGAGAACAGCAAGGAGGGTAAGTACTCCTCAAAACTACACCTAGGAAAACTGTAGGAAAGAAACCAGAGGGGAGGGAAAACTTACCTATAGAGGAACAATGATAAGAACTATAACTGTCTTTTTATCAGAAACCATAAAAGCAAGAAGAGAGGGAAGTGAAATATTTTAAGGAAAACCTACAAACCTAAAATTTCATATCAAAATTCTTTCTAGACTTCTGGCCAAGATGGAGGCATAGGTGGAAATACTGTGCCTCCTCGCACAATCAAGATTAAGAACAACAAAGATTTACAAACAATAACACAATCAGAACAGAAAACTGAACTATAGAAGTCCAACAGCCATTCAATCAGACTGGTAAGAGGAGCAGAGTCAGCAGTTGGTGGAGAGGGAATGAATGCAGCAGGAAAACACAGTGGCTGCCAGACCCGGGAGTACTGGGGAGCATAGGTGTTGTGGAGCTTGTAGACCCCAGACGTGGGGAGTAGACGAGCAGAGCACGTAGGGCATGCAGGGAAGTTGGCCTGACCACGGATACACATTCGTGCACAGATAAACTAGGCAAAAGCGGGCAGTGAGATGGACCACACAGCCCAGGGCCCCAGTGGCAGGAAATAAAGCCTAAAAACACTGATTGAAAAGATGCCAGGAGAGGCTCCCAGCCTCACAGGAGAGGTCGTTTCGGAGACTTGCAGATTCCAGGAGTGTGCATAGGTCTGCCCACCTGGGAATCAGCACCAGGGGGGCCCAGTTTGCTTGTGGGAGGCAGCAGAGGGGACACAAATCTGAGAGAGCATGGAACAGGAGCCATTGTTCCCTCTCTGACCCCGCCCCCACAGACTGCGTTACAACCTGGCAACTAGCTTGCCCCACCCTGGTAAACACCTAAGGCTCCGCCCCTCATATGTAACAGGCACCACCTGACCAAAAATGACCCAAATGGAAGACTAGCTCAAAGCCCTAGAGCCAATACTTTTAAGCAACCAAGAGATAGCCAACCTATCAGATGCACAGTTCAAAACACTAGTGATCAGGATGCTTACAGAATTGGTTGATTTTGGTCTCAAATTAGATGAACAAATGAAGGCAATGCTAAGTGAAATGAAGGAAAATGCACAGGGAACCAATAGTGATGGGAAGAAACCTGGGATTCAAATCAATGGAGTGGACCAGAAGGAAGAAAGAAACAATCAAACAGAAAAGAATGAAGAAACAATAATTCAAAACAATGAGGAGAGGCTTAGGAACCTCCAGGACATCTTTAAACTTTCCAACATCCGAATTATAGGAGTACCAGAAGGGGAAGAGGAAGAGCAACAAGTGGAAAACTTATTTGAACACATAATAAAGGAGAACTTCCCCAATGTGCCAAAGGAAATAGACTTCTAGGAAGTCCAGGAAGCTCAGAGAGTCCCAAAGAAGGTGGACCCAAGGAGGAACACACCAAGGCACATCAAGCCTTTCATGACTTTGAATACTTCTTTCCAGCCCCTTCTTGCCTATAAGGTTTCTTTTGAGAAATCAGCTGATTGTCTTATGAAAATTCTTTTGTAGGTAACTGTCTCCTTTTTTCTTGCTGCTTTAGGGTTCTCTCCTTATCTTTAATCTTGGCTAATGTAATTATGATGTCTTTTGCATGTGCTTCCTTGAGTCCAAATTCTTTGGGATTCTCTGAGTTTCCTGGACTTCCTGGAAGTCTATTTCCTTTGCCAGATTGGGGGAATTCTCCTTCATTATGTTTTTCAAATAAGTTTTCAGTTTCTTGCTCTTCCGCTTCTCCTGTCTACCCCCCACCTGTGATTCTGATGTTGGAACATTTAAAGTTGTCCCAGTGCACCTAAGCTTCTCCTCATTTTTTTTGAAATCTTGTTTCTTCATTCTGTTCTGGTTGACTGTTTATTTCTTCCTTCTGTTCCAAACTGTTGATTTGAGTCCAGTTTCCTTCCCTTCACTGTTGCTTCCCTGTATGTTTTTCTTTATTTCACTTTGCATAGCCTACACTTTTTCCTCTATTTTGCAACCATACTCAACCATTTCTGTGAGCAGCTGGATTACCAGTGCTTTAAACTCTGTATCTGATAGGTTGGCTATCTCTTCATCACTAGTTGTTTTTCTGGAGCTTTAATCTGCTCTTTCATTTGGGCCATATTTTTTGTCTTGACACATCTGTTACATTGTAAGGGGAGGAGTCTTAGGTATTTGCCAGGGTAGGGCAACCCTTGTCACTGTATTATGGTGCTGTATGTGGGGGAGTATTCAGAGAAGGAACAATGCCACTTGCTTGGCTTTGGGCCAGCATTAGGTCACTTCCCCCACTACCCACAAGCAAATTGGGCCCTTCTGGCACTGATTCCCAAGTGGATGGGATTGTGTATGTTCTAGGACCCTGTGGGTCTCTCCAACAAACTCTCCCCTGAGTCTGGGAGTTTCTCCGGCTGCTGCAACCCCCACATGTTTTACAGCCAGATATTTTGAGGCTTTCTTTTCCCATGCTGAAACCCTGGTTTGTGCAGTCTGTCTGGATCCTTAGTTGTCTCATCCCAGTTTATCCACACACAAATATGGGGCCTCCAGACGCTGCCTTGCCTCATGTCCTCTCCTCCCTGGCTTCCCATCTCCACCCCTCCTAACAGCCTGGATGAATTTTTCTTCTTTAACTCCTTGGTTGTCAGACTTCCATACAATTCAATTTTCTGGCAATTCTGGTTATTTTTTCATTTTTAAATTTGTTGTCCTTTTTTGGTTGTACAAGGAAGCAAAGTGTTTCTACCTACACCTCCATCTTGGCTGGTAACCTTTATTGTATTTTCAGACAACCTTTATTGTCTGAATTTGCCTATTTGGTACCTCACATAAGGGAATCACATTTGTCCTTTTATATCTGGCTTATTCTATTCAGCATAAGGTGTTTAAGGTGTTTCACCCATGTTGTAACATGTATTTCAGAATTTCATTCCTTTTGATGCCCAAATAATATTCCATTATGTGGATATATCACATTTTGCTTATCTGTTAACCTGTTGATAAACACATGAGCTGTTTCCACATTTCAGCTAGTGTGAGTAATGTTGCTATAAACATTGTATCTGAGTCTTTACCGTTCAGTTCTTTTGGATATATACCTAGTTGTGGAATTGCTGGATCATATGGTAACTCTATGGTTAATGTTTTGAGAAACTGCCAGATTCTCTTCTTCAACAGCTACCTCATTTTATGGTCCCAAAAGCTATTCACAAAGGTTCCAATTTCTGCTCATTCTCTTCAGCATGTGTTATTTTCCCAATTTTAATAATATCCATCCTAATGGGTGTGAATTGTCTTATTGTGGTTTTATTTGCATTACCTAAATGACCAAAAAGTCTAATAAGAAAAACATCAGGCAAATTGCAGTTGAAGTATATTGTATAAAATACCAGACCGGTACTCCTGAAAACTGTCAAAGTCATGAATGACAAGGAAAGTCTGAAAAACTACCACAGCCAAGAGGAGACATGACCATGCAATGTGGTATCCTGGATGGGATCTTCAAACAGAAAAAAAAACATTAAGTAGAAACTAAACAAGTCTGAATAAAGTATGGACTTTATTATAATGTATCAGTGTTGGTTCCTGAATTGTAATATGTGCCATACTAATAAGAAAACTGACAGGGGTGTGTGGGGATTCTTTATTATCTTCTACTTTTTTATTTTGGTAAATCTAAACTTTTCTAAAGTAGAAAGACTATTTTTAATAAAATGTAAAAGTTCTTAGAGATTTTAAAAGGATAATAGAATATTTTGAACAAGTTTATCCTAATAAACTCAACTTTGAGAAAATGGGCAGTTTGCTGGCAAGACACAAATTACTAAAACTGATTAAGAAGAATTAGAAAGTCTGAATAGCATTGCATTTATTAAGGAAATAGAGTTTACAATTTTAAACTTTCTTACAGTGAGTAATCCAGGACCAGATGGCTTTGCTGTCAAATTCTATTAAACATTTAAGGAAGAAAAAACACATTCTACATAAATTTTTAATAAAATGTATAATGCATCATAATCAAGTTTATTTCATGAATGCAAGATTGATTCCACAAGTAAAAGGGAGAAAACAATAGTTATATCAGTAGCTGCAGAAGACAAAATTTAATACTTATTTATGATATAAACTCTCAGCAAAGTAGGAATAAAAGAAAACCTCCTCAGTCTAATAAAGGACCTCTACTAAGAGAAACTACAGCTAACATCATACCGAGTGGTGTAAGATGACTGAGAACAAGGCAAGGAATCTTTATTTGTAGAATATGATTGTGTACATAGAAAATCCTAAGAAATCTTCCCCCCAAAACTGCTAAAACTTCTAGTTGCATTTAAGAAGTCGAAGAACATGAAACCAATATATGAAATCAGTAATATTTCTGACTACTAGCAACAAATCACTGTGAATTGCAAATGAGATCGTAACAGCATGTAAGTATGAATAATTGGGGATATATTTAACAAAATATGTATAAGATCTATATACTAAAGCTATAAGACATTGCTCAGAGAAACTAAAAATCTACATAAAAGATACTACTTCATAGACTAGAAGAGTCAGTATGTTAAATCATTCCTTTCTCCTCAAGTTAATTTTTAGATTCCATGTAACCTTAATCAAAATCTCAGCAGATGTGCTGGCAAAAGAAAAAAAAAGTCCTCTTAATTTTCTTTCATCAGAGAATGTCTTTATTTCATTTCCACTCCTAGTGGATATTTTTGCTGGATATAAAGTTCTGGGTTAATAGCTCTTTTCTTTCAGCATTTGAAAAGTGCTGTGTCTATTCCTTTTGGCCTCCATGATTTCTAATGACAAGTCTGCCATAATTTGAACTATTGCTCCTCTATAGGGAATGTGTTGATTTTCTCTGTCTGCTTTTAAGACTTTGTCTTTAGTTTTTAGAATTTTGATTATAATTCATTTAGATGTGGATTTCTTTGGATTTAACCTGTTTGGGGTTCACAAACTTCTTGAATCTGTATATTTATGTCTTGTAAAATTTTTGAAGTTTTTAGCCACAATTTCTTCAAATTTCTGCATTCATTCTACTTTGCTCAGGTATTCTGATGACACAAACATTAGGTCTTTTTTATTGTCCCACAGTTTCTGGATCTCTGTTAATTTTAAAACTTTTTTTCTTTCAGTTGTTTAGCTAGGACAATTTCTATTGACTTCTCAAGTTCACAGACTAATTGTCATCTCCATTTTGCTATTGAGTCCAATAATTTTTATATTGATTTTTGAATTTTTCAATTATAAAATTTCCAGTTATTCTTCTTTGTCTTCTATTAGTTTTCTGAGTATTTTAATCTTCTGCTAATTGCCAGAGTTTTTTCTCCTATTTATTAGAGCATTTCTATAACAGTTGTTTTAATATCATTAGCTAATCTGTTACCTCAGCATTGTCATCTATTCATTGTCTTTTGCATGCAAATACAGATTTTCTTGGTATTTCATATACCAGCTATTTTGTATTATATCCCAGATATTTTAAGTATTATGTGTCTCTTGGTCTTATTTTATCAGGAAATTGAACAAACTGGGTTCAGTCTGCATATTTGAGCCAGAATTCTGTGTTGTGGTTTCAATGTCAGTTTCATGCCCCCCTCCCCCCATTCTCCTTTACCATTTACTCTCCAGAGGCCTAAAATTGCTACTCTGCACTCAGGTTTTATAACTGCATCCAGTACGAGAGACAGAGTAGAGTGTGCTAGCTATAGCTTTTTTTTTTTGCCCATAACTGAAACCTTACAGCAGTCTTTAAAAAAATAATAAATTGTGAAAAACTGAATTCAAGATTTATCTGAAGATGCAGTGTATCTCTAGAAAACTGAAACTATTTTGGAAAATAACAGTCAGGGGGCTTACGTGACTTAATTTATTTACCTATAATAAAGCTGCAGTAATTAAGACAGTTTAGTTATTGGCACAAGGGTAGATAAATAAATCATTGAAGCAAAGTAGAATCCAGAAATAGACCCACATATATTGGTTAATTGAATGTTGACAAACGTACTAAGGTGGGTTGACAGGAAAGTGATCATCTTTTCAACGAAATGAACTGTGTCCTGGTATGATTGGGCATCCATGAGGAAAAAGTAAACTTTGACTCTCTTCTTAAATTACAAACAAAAGTGAATGAAAATGGATTGTAGTAAAAGCTAAAACTGTAAAACTTCTAGAAGAAATCACAGGAGAAAACATTCATGATCTTGGAATAGACAAAGATTTATTAACATGTATTAATGAAAAGTATAAACCAAAGAGAAAATAATAATAAATTATATTTTATCAAAATTAAAAACCTCTTTGAAAGAATTTTAAAGTGAGCCAAAGATCAGGAATAAATACTTACGATGCACATAACTAACAAAGTACTGGTGTCGAGAATATATAAAGTTTCCTTACAAGTCAATAATAATAAGAAAACAACCATGTAAAAAAATGGGCAAAAGATTTGAGTAGATACTTTTTCACACTTAACCAACAAAGTGTGTACTTCACCCCACCCAAAAAATCAACATAAAAAGATCATTGGGTATGGGGAAACACATATTAAAACCACAATGAGATACAGCTACACACCCACTAGATCAGCTAAAACTTATACCAACAGTACCAAATGTTGGTAGGGATGTGGAGCAACAAGAACTCACATACATTTTTGGTAGGAATGTGAAATTATTCGACTACTTTGTAAAACAGTCTGGCAGTTCCTAATTGTTAGTTATACACTTACTACATGTCCCAGCAATTCAACCCCCAGGTACCACACAAAAGTGTGTATGTTAATATTCACAGTTGCTTTAATCATAATAGTGTAAGATTGTAAAGAACACAAATGTCCTTCAAAAGATGAAAGGGTAAACAAATTGCAGTAAATTAATGCAATGAAGTACTATTCAACAATAAAAATAAATGAACTACTGACAAATGGCCACAAAATGGAGGCATTTCAAGATCATCATTCTGAGCAAAATAAGCAAGGCCAAAAAAAAAAAACAACACGTATTACTTGTCTATTTTCATACATGTGTATGAAATTCTAGAAAAGACCAATCTAATCTATAGTGACAAAGAGATCAGTGGCTGTATAGGGATGAGGGTTATTTACTGTGAAGGGACAAAAAGGGACTTGGAGTAATGGAAAAATTCTAGATCTTGATTATGGTGGCAGCTCCATGATTGCATAAATTTGTCAATTCATCAATTAATCAGAAGTGAAAATGAACACTTGAATGCATTTTATAATATTTAAATTATACTTCAAAATTGATTTTTACTCAATGCCCAAATATTTAATGAACATTTACTAAATGCTAGGCACTGGTGAGAAGAATGTATGTAGCGAGAGGAATTGAGGATATCTCGAATGTTTCTCGCTAAAGTGGCCAAGAAGAGGATGAGGCAAGGAAGGTAAGGACTCAGGTAGAGAGGCAGGTCTGAAGGTTGTGTGTATGTGAGTGTGTGTAATACTGGATTGACATCTGTGATACAGATCTCAGAATTTGCCCATTAGTAGACTGGTAATTTTACAAGCACCCCTGATTAATCAATAAGGTATGCCATTAACACTGGCAGGCGGTCCTGGGGTTTAATTCTTCAGTCACAGTGTGGTATACCCCCCTGTGAACAGCATCCAGGAAGGGACATATGGGATTAGCACCCAGCTCTAGTGGGAGATTTCTGCTATTTGTACCACCTGCTGTGAGCTCCTATGAATGGAACCTGGTAACCCAGATTTCTTCTTTCTTCCACTTTCCCACTTCTTCCCAAATTCAAAGGTAATATATGATTGTCACTATTTAAGGAGTGATGAACTTGGTTTCAACACTTTTCTTTTGTCAGGCCACCTGCCAAGTAAATGGGGAAAAATTTAAAGTTATTGTGGCTTTCCCAGGAAGAAATTTCTACCTCAGGGGTAAATGCAGAATGGCATTTTTGTACTTATTTGCTCAGTGACATAGATCTTCTGGTGGAACCACTGCTGGGTGTTGGTGATGTTGTGCAGTTCAAGTGGGCTGTTTAAGGAAACACACTCAGTGTACCACTCATGGCAAATATTCTGTGGCTCTATTGTTCCAAGGTGCCTTCTTAAACACAACAGTTTCCTCAGTCTTTTCTTTCTTATGGTATTAATGACCACAGACTTCCCAGTATAATGACACAGGCTGTCTGATTATACTGGTTGGGAAAGTTTTCTGCACTAATTTACCTTCATCCCCTTCTAAAGGGATGAACCCTGTGATGATTTTGTAAGGGAGTGTGCATATGATTCCCTCAATTTAAACTAAACGCCAATTTCTTCACCATTATTGACAGCCATTAGCTAGTCCTGTGGACTTGCAAAGCTAAGTGATCAGTGTTAACTGCTACAGTGTTGTCAAATTACTGTTGTTTATTCAGACTTTGATGGGACACACTGTGGCTTCAGACCCTGTGGTGCATGGGAGTCTGTGACCTCAGAGAGTTTACAGTCAAGTGGGAATACCAGACAGTTAGTCAACTATAAAATTATTTTTGTAATCTATAGGGAAGGAAATGAATATTGAATTCTGTAATAGACCAGAGTTATGCGTGGTTCATACATCGATCCAATCTAATAAGCTCAATAACACTGAAAAGCACAAGTGAGGTAACTGCATCCACGGGGAGCCAGGTTCCACCCTGAAACCTGCTGACTCCAAATGCTGCTTTTTTCCACTTCATCAAAGCAGCAGAAAAGAATGTTAGTAAGTCCGTAGATTAGGGCTCTGTTTATATTTAGTATGATCAGGATGTTTTACCTTTTGGGAGGAAGGTAGCATAATTTGTCTGATTTCTTCCATTCATTAAAATTGCCATAAAAATAAACACTTAAGTTTGAAAGATGTACACATTTAAGGGCAGGGACCCACCTTCACTTAGAATTTCCCTGTAATAGGTGATCAGACACCACGCTTGAGTTTTTCAAGCTGTTCAGGCAAAGCTCTCAGCTGCCGTCCCTGGTATGGCCATCAGTAGAAAGATCTGGGGCTCAGGCTGTTCCCCAGCTAACCCTAATATGGTTTATTTGGGAACATAAGGCTTTGCCTCATCTGCTTTGAGACAGTTCATACTGCAGGTAGCCGATGGACTCCATCTACTTCGTTGGGGAGCATCTGGGCCTCAGACTGCTCCTCTGCTGTTTTCTGCCTGGCCCTATGGACCACCTCTCCAACCTCCTGCTAGGGGAAGCTTTTACATGCCTTCTAACTAGGCTCTGGGACCCACGTTTACATATTTTGATTTCTAAGAAGTTAAACCATTTCCATTTGTGTTGCAAATGACAAAAAATATCCAACTCAGTTTTATCTGTCTTAAGAATGTAGCATTTTCTCAGGTCTACTAGAGACTAATTTCCTCAGTTTTGTCTACCTATAAATGCCTTTATTTCAATTTCACTTTTGAGGGGTATTTTTGCTAGATAGAGAAACTAGTTTGATGTTGTTTTTTCCTTTTAGCACTTTCAGGAGTTTCCACCAACTTCTTGTTTCCATTGTTACTGATGAAACCTCAACTGTCACTCTCATTGGTTCCTCCTGTACAGAATGTACTCTTTGTTCCTTTCTTTGATTGCTTTCAAGATTTTAACTTTCTCTTGAATTTTCAGCAGTTTGGCTTTTATTTGTCTATGTGTTTTTCTTTGTAGTTATCCTGCTTTGGCTTCACTAAACTTCTTATATTTGTAGGTTGATATCTTATACCAATTTTGGAAAAATTCTCAGCCACTACCTTCCCAAATATTTCTTCTATCCTTTCCATTCCCTCTCCTTCTAGAATTCCAACTACATGTGCGTTAGACTTTTTGTTGCCCTGCAGATCTCAGTCTTGCAGTATTTCTCCGTCTATTTTGTTTGAACCATTGTAATTCGGTTTGGATAAACTTGTCTGTCACTTCACTGATTCTTTGCTCGGCTGTGTCCAACCTACTGTTAAGCCCATTAAGTGGATTCTTAGTTTGTGTTTTTTATATGCTCACACATAACATCCACTTTTTTACTTTAGACCATTTAACATATTTGCCACAGTTCTAGGCTCTTTCAACACCCGAGCCATCATGTCGTCTGAAGTAGCTTAGTGTACCTTAAATGTGCCCAAATGTAAGCTAATGTCGGTGGTCCGAACATGTGTAAGGCAGAGTAGACAAAGCTATGATGTTTGGTGGGTTAGGTGTAGTTAATGCATTTTTGAATTACAATATTTTCAACTTACAATGGGAAAACTGAGTCCTTTCTCACAATAGACACCAATAAATGGTCAATGAAATAGAACTGATGGATAGCACTATTCCCAAATGGCTTAGCAACATGCTGATACAGAAATGCTGAAAGAATCAGCTAAAGCAAACAGAGTTTCTGCCTGGAAAGGGTCCTTGGGAGAAAGGGCAAAGCTCTACAAACTGTGGTATTTTGTATAAATCTCTTTAAGCTGCATGCTTATATTACTAGTGCAAAACAATACACCAAATGCCAACAGTGAAATACAAGTACTATGTCTAAGATTCACAAACATCGTTAGTTGAAAATACTTTTCTCAGTAAGAAGGATAAAATTGCCTCCATTAACTAGTGGACAAGGGACATTTGACAGGACATTAACTGAGGTGGTCAATGAAGACCCGCTATGAGAAGCCTGGACTTTAGTTTGAAATTGACCATCAGGGAGAACCAGCCTCACATGTCTAATGGACCCATGGGTGGAACATACCTACCTGTCTGCCGAGGTCAAGTCCAGCAAAGTAAGTCCTAGAGCAAAATAATAGTGTGTCTCTGTTCACTTCACATACACCCTCACACCTTTACCTGCCCCTAGGTCCCATCACCAGGACTCTGGGCACGGCTTCCCACTGGGTCCAACTGGTGGGAGGAGCCAGCTGGATGTCAGAGGGAGTGGGCATCCTGTGGGGTTTCCTAGGCCCAGCAGAGTCCACACCCTTCAGGCAGCCCCTCTTCCACAGTTGCAATTACCTCCTGCCTTCTGACAGCAGGTGCTAAGAAAGGCCCATTGTACTCTCTGTCCCTTCACCCTGCCTCACCTTTGTGAGTTGTCCCCTCCTGAAATTCTCCTGGCCCCTGGAGCAGTTCCTGGTGATTCCTGCAAGAGCCTGACTGATAGGAGGTGAGTGCCTTCGGCCCCATGGTGCTCCCTGTCACGAAGCCCCCTACTGTGAGCTGTGGCCTTTGCTCTTTCACATAAGTCAGGTCCAGTAATATTCACAATATGATGGAGAGTGGTTCCTTATTCCCTTGTAGCAGTGGTGCAGTTTGGGAGGAGATGGAGGCCCTGAGCAGGGGTCCCTGAACATGTCCCCAGACAAAGGGGAAGTCTTTGTGTTTGAACCACACTGTGTTTGGTCTTTAGACCATATGTGTGTTACTTGCATAAAATAATGCAATAGCAAATGCTAAAATGCAAATCATGAGTCTCAGAGATTTGCAAGCACGGATGGGATAGAGGAGGACGACTGCTGCCAGACACTCAGCAGTGCCCTGAACCCCCTAATCTCACCTAATCCTCAGATAACCCTAGCAAGCAGGTACTGCTAGTGTTGGCACTTTACAGCGGAAAATATGAGGACCCCTCAGAGAGGGCCAGGAGCTGCCTATGGGGTAGAAGTGTGTTGGGAACACTCCAATATTCGGTGGTTGAGCCCCCCTGCCTTTGTGAACTATGTCAGAACTGGCGGTTGCAGCGCTACCTCCATCACTGCAGACTGCTTTCACCACTCCGGCCTTGGCTACCATGGTTGTTCAGCCATATGTGGCTCCTCCCTGCACCTGCTCCTGCTGGTCTAGCTTCTTGGACCACTGCCATGCAAGGACAGAGCAGCCAAGTACAAAGATTCCCCACCTGTTCCTGCTAGACTCCAAAAACAAGCTCAGCATATCCTAACCCTTTCAAGTGCCATCCAGCTCTGGTGTGTCGAGGTAAGAAGTGGAAGTCCTATCTTCTCACACAGCTGGCTATCGGCACCTGGGGACTAGTGTCATCACCTCTTTTGTGAGGAGGCAGGTTCTCTGGACACCATAGTCCCCAGAGGGCACAGTCTGTGGCACAGGGCCTCACCAAGCACTGTGAATGCAGACCCAAGTTTGGAGGCAAAAAGAGGACTTCACACAAGGAAAATGTCAATAGTATCAAATGTCCCTGCACCTGCAGTCACAAGCCAGACTCCAGTTTGAGAGGGATCTCTCACTGGACTCAGCCAGCACTGCCACTGAAAACACAAGAGTTCTACCTCCAAAGTTGAACTTGGGTTTCTGTGTTTAATGATATGCAGTTTACATTTTTTCTTTGATGGACTCTCAGGCCTAAGATTAGAATTTTGGGCAGGATTCAAGCTCTCAAATCTAGGTGTGACTGCCTTTCTGGCAGCCTTTTAGGTGGGGGTGGAAGGGAGGATTGAATTATCTCTCACTCTTCTCAAAACAAACCTCATTATCCAGGCAAAATCTTGGCTCACAACCATAATTTCAGGAAAAAAATCTGAAAGGAAAAAATGTTAACAAGACAAAGAGGGTTTTGTCCACACTGATGTGAGCACCTCTTTGCACCTGTGCTGGATATGAGGTTTCAGAAACTCTAGGGCACAACTGGTTTAAGCTCCAGTGTACCTAGTTCATCATCACTCCAACCCAAACACGCCTTTACCAGAATGCATGGGCTTCCTCAGCCGCAGGGATGTTGGAAATCTCAAAGGGTTAAGTCCCAAAAGGAGGCTTGCTGGAAGCCCACTGCTGCTCTTCCCTGTAGTCACCACACGATGGCACTAGACAGCCAGCTCCACCGCTTCGGGGAAGGGCTAGGCAAGGTTTGCGCTGCCACAGAGGTTCCAGGCAAATGCTGTCTGTGGTCTTCCTGCAGCCTTAGAAAAGGCAGCTGGCGGGCTGTGGCCTTGGAAAGGACACAGCTCTTATTCTAGCACCGCTTCACTTTTTTTCTGCTCTGTAATCCGTTTAGGAGTCAGGCAAAATTCTTTATAAATCAAGGGTCCCAAACTTGGATGCCTTTGGGGTAGTCACTAACATTGTCAGGAAAGCAGAGGCCCATGCAAAGGGGGCCCAGGCAAGGAGGGAGGCTGCACTCACCTTCCCTCTATTGCCACCTGGCAATGTGAGTCCCTGGGAGACAAATTCCAAATGAGGAGTTCATGTTTCTATGTAAATCTCTTTCAAATACAGTCAATATATTATTATTTTAATCAGTTTTATTGAGGTAGTCACCAGACCGATCATTATACTAATACAGAACAATTCCATAATTCTAAAAATGTTACTTCATGTCCATTTGAAGCCAATTAATTCCCACTAAATACTGACCCCTGGCAATAACTGCTCTGTTTCCATCAACATAATTTTGCAAATGCGATCGTGACTTACCTAGTCTTTAGTGACTCATTTGTTCATTTAGCATGATGCATTTGAGACTTCTTATTGTGGGCACCAGTAGTTTGTTCCTTTCTATGGCTGAGTAATAGTTCATTGGACTAACAAAACACAAATTGTCCCCAATTTGACCACTTCAAGCTATTTTTTATGGCATTTGATATGTCCTCATCATTCTTTGATCACTTCCTTGTTTTCTGGCAACCAAGATGTTCTAGTTTCACACACATGTGTGTGTGTCAGTAAATTCATATAACAAAAAGTAACCATTTTAAAACATACAAGTTAGTGTCATTTGGTACATTCACAAGCGTGGGGGAAACTCTGCGCAAGTCCCCCCATCCGCCATGGATGAAAATAATACCACCAAGACATGATTTGCTTGGGGAGGAGAGGTGGTCAGACTCTCAAAGGAGAAAGACCCTGAGTCCTTGCCTCAATGGCTTTTTATTAGGTTCGTAACACACAGCGATACAGGTAAAGCTCATCAGTCAATGTCAGGTGTCAAGGATCAAACAATAGATAACACTTCAAAGAAATCTGAGCGCTTAATCTGAGTCAGTTTCTGTCAGGTAAGGGGGTTACAAAAAACTTTAGGAGACACACTCATTTCCTGCTCAGACCCTTATCACATGGAAGAAAGCACTCTTAGAAAAGCAGGCTTCACAGAACTTTATGAATTCTTTCTTATGCCCGATCACCCCAGAACCCGCTCTAGCTGTCAGAGGGCTGCACCCCCTCCCCATCATAGATTCAGGCTTAAGTGGATTAGAGCCAGGAAGCGCTTCTTCCAGAGCTTCTCCCAGATGGAAAGGGGACTCGGGCTATGTCAAAATAGCTGGGGTGGGGAGGGGTAGGGTTTTTTGCTCTATTTTGCACCCCCCCCAGTCCTACCTTTATGGCCTCCCAAGTGATTGTGTCTTGCTTAGGTTACCCCCCCCCAGGGGGGTTGTACCCGTCACTGACTACCGACCAAGTGCTGGGGGCTAGAGATGGCAGAAGCAGTGCTCTTGCCAGAGAGATAAGCTTTGTTTCCTCAGTGGCTCACAGTCTGGAGGTCACTCACAGCCTTAGCCACAGGCGGGGTTGGGGGGGGAGGTGGTTACAACTCCTGAAACCAGGCAGAGTGGTTCCCAATACACTTGTGTCAGCACTATTTGCTCAAGAAACGATTCTATTTCCATTGAATGGTCTTGGCACCCTGTCAAAAATTAATTAGCTATAAGTCATGGATTTATTTCTAGACTCTCAATTCTATTCCATTGATCTCTATCCATATTCTGTCACCACACTTTTTATTACTATAATATGTGAGAAGTTTTAAAATCAAGAAGTATGAATCCTTAACTGTGTTTTACTATTTCAAGATTATTTTAACTATCAGGGGTCCCTGGAAATTCTATGTGAGTTCTAGAATCAGCTTTTCCAGTTCTGCACAAAACCAATGGGATTTCTATAGAGATTGTATTGAATCTATAGAACATTTCAGGTAGTATTGCCACTTGAACTATATTAAATCTTCCAACCCTTAAGCATGATTATTCTCTCTGCCATTTATTTAGGTATTATTTAATTTCTTTCAGGATAGCAGAGGAAACAAACATCAGTAAAAATTTGGAAAGAAGAGCAGAAATTACCCAACAGATCAAAAAAAATTCTAAGGAGATACAGAGAATGTCAAGAAACCAATCCAGCTTTACATCAAAATCATCAAAACCTAAAATTACCCATATTTTGCTGTGTATACTATGCACTTTTTTGCCCAAATTTTTGAAGGAAAAATGAAGAAACACATTATACATGGGTAGCACTAATTCCATATTTATTTAAATGTTTTTAATTCTTTTATTTATGTTTATGCATTAAAAGTGTAACTCTAGAAAAGCAATAACTATATCCATATGCAAAATAATACCCTAGAATACAATAAGTTCTTATGTACAATACAATAAGAACTTATGACGAGCTTGCAGTGAACGCAGTTTCAGACAATGATTCAACAAAATGAAACGAAGAGTGACATATTGTTATCTGCAGAGTAAGACAGATGAGGCTGATTGTTGTCCACTTGATAGAAGAGGTGATGCCGAATTTATTACCATATGATGAACAGCGCAGCGTTTCTCTTCATACACTTTAGGCGGGAGAAATTATTGGGAAATCCCTTGGAAAGTGTCAAAAACGGTTTTCGTACACTGCAAGCTTTAATCTAAAAGCTATTAAATATGCTAAAAAGCATGGCGACAGAACTGCTGAGAGAAAGTTCAGACCTCCTCCCACAGGGAGTGTCGTCAGATTGTGGGGCAACAGGAAGAAAAGCTTCTGCAGATGCCAGGACAGAAGAAGGCAATGGGAGGGAAACCTCCAAAGAGACCAGAGGTGGAGCAGGGGGTGGTTTCTGGAGCAGCATCAAGCTGGGATCTCTGTTCTGACCAAGATGATGCAAGAAGGTAAAAGGATTGCATGGGAAAAAATCATTCATGATTTCTCAGGGACATCTAAATGGCACTTTAACTTTATGAAGAGAGAAGGTTTGAGCATGAGGACACGAACAAAACTTGCCCCAAAGCTTCCAGGAGCCAAAGAGAATCAAGCTTTGGAATTTCATTCTTATGTTATCAGTCTTCAAAAGACTTACAATTTTGAGCTGTCCCAAATCGCCAATATGGATGAAGTCCAACTTATTGGATGAGGTGTACAATTCTATCAGTTTAGACAAACACAATTATAAAGCCACTATTATATTCAAGATGTAGAATAGTTCCATCACCACCCAAATCAGACATCTTTTTAATTCCCAACATTTATTATAGTAGAAAATCAAAGATTAGCAGACTTGAAAGAAACAGGAATAATGTAGATATCTTCAGGGATAATGGTTTACAATCATAAACAGGTAATACGTATATACGATCAGAAGTAACACTCAGAGAACCAAAAGACAACTATTGGAAATACAAAATATGATAAAAGAAATTAAAACCAATGAATGGGCATTTATTCCAGAGAAATGAAGACTCATGTTCCTTTCTGTATACGTACAGGCACTTATAGCAGCTTTATTATTAACAGCCCCACACTGAAAACAACTGAAATGTCTTTCAGTAGGTGAATGGTTAAACAAATGGTGGTATATCCACACCATGGAATACCACTCTGCAATAAAGATGGATGAACACAAGTATCGTAGAGTAGGAAGCTTTAGGAATCTGTCTCTCCACTGAAACAATAATTGAGCCAGTGCCCTTTTCTCTGTGGGATCACCATGGCAGTTGGGGCTGTGGACACATATCCAGAATACTGGAGGGCCTTGAAGGCCCTCATTGTGTTCAGGTCAGCATGGTTCAGGTCCGAATGCTCTCCACGCCACCCCACTTCTGTTTTGGTCAAATCAATCACACCTCTGAATTTCTCCACAAACTTCCTGCTGGCAAGATTCCAGCATTTGAAGGTGACAATGAATTCTGTGTGTTCGAGAGCCCTGTCATCACCTACTATGTGTACAATGAGGAGCTGTGGGGAAGTAGTGCAGAGGCAGCAGTCCAGGTGGTACAGAGGGTAAGCTTTGGTGACAGTAACCCGGTGCTCCTCACCTTGGGCATAGTGATCCACTACAAGCAGACCACAAAGAATGCAAAGAAGGAGGCTAGGTGAATTCTGTGGCTGCTGGATGTTCACCTAAAGACATGGACTTTTTTGGTGTATGGACGTGTGACACTGGCTGACATGACAATTGTCTGCACCATGTTGTGGCTCTATAAACAGGTCCTGGAGCCTTCTTTCCACCAGGCCTTCCCTGATACCAACCATTTGGTACATCTCCTGCATTAACCAGCCCTTGTTCCATGCTGTCTTGGGGGAGGTGTCATTCTGTGAGAAGATGGCTCAGTTTGATGCTAAAAAGTGTTCAGAGCCAGATTAAAAAGGACAGCCCATGGAAGGATAAAGGATCTTGAGAGGAGAAGCAGAAACACCAGGCTGAGCAGAAACAGGAGGGAATGGCAGCTAGCTGTTCATGCTCCCAAGGTGGAGATGGACAGATGTGAGCAGGTGCTGGCTGCTGAGTCAAAGGCCAAGGAGCCCTTTGCTCACCTGCCCAAGAGTACCTTTGTGTTGGGTGAGTTTAAGTGCAAGGACTCCAATTAGGACACACTGTCAGTGGTGCTGTCATATTTGGGGGAGCACTTTGATAAGGATGGCTGGTCTCTGTGGTACTCTGAGTACTGCTTCCTCGAAGAGCTCACCCAGACCTTCATGAGCTGCAACCTCATCACTGGAATGTTAAAGTGATTGGACAAGCTGAAGAAGAATGCCTTTGCCAGTATAATCTTTGGAACTAACAATAGCAGTTCCATTTCTGGAGTCGGAGTCTTCTAAGGCCAGAAGCTTCCAGTACAGGTGGACTACAAGCCATACACAGCAGAAACTAGATCCAGGCAGCGAGGAGACCCAGACACTGATTTGAAAGTCCTTTTACTGGGAGATGGCCTTCTAGGATGTTGGCAAGGACTTCAATCAGAGAGATCTTCAAGAGAACATCTCTTGCCATCACCTATCTGCTGCTTGCACCTGTCCTTCAGGGAGATTGAGAGTCACTAAAGGAAAGTGAACATTGAAAAAAACTGAGCTGGCAAGAACATCTGAAAGAACTATTTTTGGAACTCTAGAATCTAGTTGAACACTAGCAGCATATAGTAGAGAATTTGAGAAAGAGGCTGAGAAATTTCAGTGAGTTTCCATGTTTCCTGCAGAGGCTAACATCCTGAATCCCCAGCACTTGGACAAGCAGCCATGGGGAAAGTGGCCCGTGTTCATGGTGTGGCTTCCTGGTTCCAGGCTGGACTACAGGACCTTGTCCTTTAAAATTTGAGATTTTATATTTTGACTGTTGCTCAATGCTTTTGATTATAAAAGGTGATACATAGTCTGATCATTCTTTCAAACTCCCATGGTCAGAAGCAGCTTTCCTGCCACAGAGGATTTAAAAAGACAGTCATTTTTGCAAATTTATTTTATTTTTATATTTTTCTCTTTGAGAGCCAGACACTAAAGAAAGTCTTTGTTCAGTCACCAGCTGACCCCAGAGAATAGAAATTTCAGTGACCACCCTCAATAAGGAATACATACTTTTCAAAATAGTTTGGAAAAGTCACAAATGGCTCTAACCCTCAACAGCAAAAACCAGAAATCCTGAGGAGTGGGAATATATGATTTTCAGAGTTATCACATTACATAAAGCTCAAAATGTTCAGTTGTCAACAAAAATAATAGAGTATATGTATTGGTTTGGTAAGGCTGCTGAGCCAAAGTACTGTAAAGTGGGTGGCTTGAACAACAGAAATTTATTGACCCATAGTTCTGGTGCCTAGAAGTCTGATATTGAGGTATTTGCAAGATTGGCTCATTCTGAGGATTATGACAGAGAATCTGTTTCATCTCTGTCCACTAGCTATTGGTGACAAGCTTTAACATGCCTTGACCTGTAGATCTCTCTATTTGTGATCTACATCCAAAATTTCCACTTATTATGACATTTATAATGTTATGACATTTATAACCACAAATGTCATATTGGATTGGGGAATACTCTGCTCCACATGACCTCATCTTAACTACATTTGCAATGACCCTATATATAAATAAACTTACATTATGGTGTTTTGGACTTTAAAACACGAATTTTGGAAGGCCACAATTCCACCCATAACTTGAAGATAAGGTAATCAAAATTATGCAGAGAAATAGAAAGAATAATGAAAAAAATGAACAGAACTTGAGGAACCTCTAAGATACCATTAAGAAAACCAACATAAAGAGTTCCAGTAGAACAGAGAAAGAGGAAGAAAAATATTTGAAAAAAAAATGACTGAAAACTTCCCAAATTTGATGAAATCCATGACAATGCACATCCAAGAAGCTCAATGAACTCCACATAGGATAAATTCTAAGTGATCACTAACACGCATTATACTATAATCGTCAAAAATCAAACACAGAAAGAATCTTGAAAGCAGCAACAGAGAGTCTACTCATTGTGTACAAGGAATTCTCTTTTTTTTTCACATTTTTTATTGTTGTTCAAGTACAGTCGTCTCCATTTTCCCCCATTGCCCCCTCCAACCCCAGCCATCCCCACTTCCCACTCTTGATCCTACCCCACTTTGGTTTTGCCCATGTGTCCTTTATACAGGTTCCTGAAAACCCTTTCCCCTTTTCCCCATTGTCCCCTCCCCCCTCCCCCCCGATTACTGTCAATTTGTTCTTTATTTCAATGTCTCTGATTATATGTTGCTTGCTTGTTTATT
>PVKM010005025.1:0-49594 GCA_004027735.1 Carollia perspicillata
TGGAGGTGAGAGTGGACCAGAGGGAAGGAAAGGATAACAGTCTTCCTTTGAATTCAATCTCAGATCCACCTCTTTCTTCAACAGTTTCCTGAACAGCGCAATCCAGTCTACTGTAGAATGGACTCTAGGGGCTATCTAGGCAAGGTCCTTGATGCATTCTAGAATCTTGGTGTGTGGGGAACAGAGCAGGGATGTGGCAAGTGTGGGGAGAGCAATACATGGGGTGTGGAATTAAGAATGGAAATGTTGAGAAACATGAAGGTAGACAAGAATCCTGCAGTCCAGCTCCTGACAGCCCAAGCCTTCACTGGGCCAAGCCTTCATGGTAAACATTCACCTGTGAATTGAAGACTTTGCCCTTCAATAACCTTGCTTCCATGGCTTCAGAATTTTGCAGTGACCCACAAGAAGAAATATGCTTTCTACCCCAAGCCAGCAGAAGTACACACAAGTAGGCATAACTAAAACCAAGTTCTCATATTTTCATATTTGCAGCATAGTCTGATATTTTCAACTTTCTTTTCTTTCATTGTTTAAAAGAAATAAGTCTGGTCATGACCCATTGCATTGATTTCAGGAACCACAATGTAAATATCACTGCCCAAAGAAAAGTAAAGAAAGAACAGCATCTTTATTTCTTGAGATTAAGAGAAAAGGGTTTAGCAGCTGGCTATAACCGCAAGGATTGTCATTAATCTGGGGTAGGTGACGAAGGCTTGGAGTCATCAGTTGTTGGGAAAACATGAGCCATAACATATTAAGTATTAATAATACTTAATACTCACAGGAAAAGAAAGAGAGAGAGAGAGACCCTTCAGAAGAGCACCTCCCCCTCCCCCACTAGGGCTATTGTAAGTGGAGTGGCTGAGGCAGTAGGAGGAAGACACAAAAGACGCAGCAGAACATCGAAAGAGCCTTTCTGAAAGAGAAATTACACGTACTTAGCTTTTTGTTAACTACACAAAATCAGAATCTGCTAATTGAATGAATGTGGAGATGGGAGCTCTTTCGTGGTCTGGAGAAGTGAGAGGCTTCTAAGTAGGAGCTAAGCGGACAGCATGAACTTTTTAATAACACAAAGTTCACAAATATTTTTTCTCCCACTCTTGGGAAAGTAGAAGGAAATAAATTAGAGGCGAATGCCAGGACCTTCAACCTCCCTGCCTCCCACCAACTTCTAGAACAACTAAACATCAAGCATCCCTTAGTGGTTTCCTCTTTGTGTGAACATGCATGAGTGATGGGAAAGAGATATACTTGAGGCCAGTACATTTTTAACTCCCTGGGAGGTATTTTTTATCTAAACATGCCTTCATTTGGGCCTTCAAAGATGAAATAATGAAGCAACTTTCCCTGACTGCAATATCTTATTCTATCATCAACTTTTTATAGACTTGAACACTACATCAATTAACACCTTTTAACTCAGGACAAACTCCTCCTCTGGGAATAGTTCTATCTAAAGGAAATGCAAATATGGGAAGGGTCAAAGTTATACTGTAGTTCTGGATTTAAGCACAACACAGAAATAAGAGAATTTGCTGTGGGTATAGAACCTGCTACTCTCAGAGGCAATTGTACAAGAAAGATTTCTTTTTGCAAAGCAGAAGCTTAACCTTAGTCAATCCAGGGTAAATTATGTTCAGCCTTTTCTCCCTTTCCACATCTCCCTTGGGTTGCGCCTTATGTTCTGAAGGCGATAGGTCTGATTCCCGGCTGTCAGTGGTCATGCCCTGCCACTCTGAGGTGTCGACATGCCCACCTCTGGCCAGGGAGGCATTCTGCCAGCTCCGCTGTGTGCTCACAGGTGGATGGCAAGTCCTTAGCAGGTCGGTGTGTCTCATTGTGTGTCTCATTCTCTTCAGCACCTATTCCTTTTTGGTGTTGTAGGAATATTCAGCTACTCTCCATGGAGGTGGAAATTCTCATGAGATCCCAGGAAAACACACTTGAAGCTCCAGGATGAGGTACTCCAACAGTCAAATTTCCTTTCACTTGAAAATATCTGAGATATAAGGAGAGAATATGCTACTTTCTTGGTCACCAAGTTACCTAGGGACAAGTGCCTCAGGAAGAAGAAAGTTTTAGTGTGCCGAGTATCTCCTGTGCCCTGGAAGACTTTTCTCCCCACAGTCTGTTTGCCCTCTGGCTCCAGGGTGGTTCAGCCAGCAAGAGGCATTGGCAGCACATCAAAGGGCAGGAGGAGAGGGAGGGGGAGGTGTTGATCATCCTGGCTCCCTTCAGTCTGAATCACAGGTGGGCAGAGGCTGGTTCCTTTCTTAAAAACCCTATGGCTGTCAGGTGGCCCTCTCCTGCAGAAGCAGCCACAGTGATGCCCACAGCAGCTCTCTGTGGGTCTCAGTGACCACTCCCTGCCCTGCCCCTTAGGCTTAGAGATGGCCATGGCTTCCCATGTGTCATCACCCCTTGTTGGCTTCCTTCCATCCTGCCCACCCACAGCTTTGCAAATAGTTGTTTCACTGAATTCTTTCAACTTGCCTTTCTTGCCTGTGCCATCTGTTTCTGCTGGGACCTGACCGAATCTGCTGGCCTTATAGATGTTAACCTGTAGCAAGACCCTCCTGCATCTAGTCCTAGAGCAACATTTCTCGTATCTGGAGTGGGTCAGGTTGTGATATGGAATGGAGAGACTGTTCCCATGGTATTGTACTCACCACATCCATCCCAGTGAACACCGTATTTGTGGCCCCTTCAAAGGGGATGGCACTACCTTCACCTCTGGGTAGCCATTGTGTCTCTGCTCCACATTCAACCTTTTGCACTCATCTATTTCCCCAAAGCTCTGGTCCTGATGTCTGGGCAAAGGTTGGCCAACAACTGATACCATGCCTAGCTTTAAAAGATGGATCAGATTTAGCAAATCTGAATCCCAAAAGTGAACCAGAAAAAGTGAAAAGAATAAAGTTATTAGAAGCTGCACCTGAAGAGGAGAAGTGGCAGAATCAAGTCCATGTGTAAGGGAGGCCACCAGGGGTCCTGCCCACTTGAGGTTACTAGGAAAGTAAGAGCTGTGATAAGCAGACAGGAGGCGGAGGGAAGCTCTGCGGGGCAGAGGAGACGGTGTGCATGGGGGAAGTTGGAGGCCACGGATGACTTTGCAGAGCAGGGTCAAGAACAGAGTCTCTTTGCACTCTAGATGACCATCTAAAAGTCAGGGCTGGCCCTCTCTCTGGACTGCTTGTCACAAAGGCTGGGTTAGCATGACAAGAACATTGTTTTTACCTAAGTGCTGTGCCTTTAGAGTGACTTGAGAGGAACTGATGGCCCTAGGATGAGTCCGAGAATCCCAAATTCCTTATGCTCCCACAGCCCTAGGGCCCACCTTAACAGCTACCCTGGGTGCCTGGGAGATTGTCACCAGAGTTGTTCATAGCATGGTCTCTGGAGCCAGCCTGTCTGGGTTTCCACCCCAAAGCTGCCACATATTAGCTCTGTGGCCTCTGGGCAAACTGCTAACTCTGTCTCTGTTTTCTCATCTGTAAAATGAGGATAATAATTGTACCTCTCTACAGGGTCATTATCAGGATTAAATAAATTAATACATAGAACAGTAATTGACACATGGTAAGTGTTTCCTAAAATTGTTATTAGTATCATTTTTCACAGCCTGCCCAGCTCCCCTTGCTCCAAGGAAGCAGTCAGCAGTGCTGGAATGTGGAGGCTTGAGCATCAGACTCCAGGGTTCACAGCTCTTTTATCAGCTGCATGGCTTTAAACTTACTCATTTTCAGTTTCCCCACCTGCAAAAATGGAATAAGAATAATGCCTACCTTGAAAAGCCAGAGGGGCCCAATCAACGCATAAGGAGGATTGACCAGTGCCTGATACATAGTCAAGACTGAAGGAAGCTGAAGTGTTATCACTACTACAGTGAGTGGATGTGACCTTCTCTGCACTAAAGCAGTCTGTCTGAAGCAGGACTTTTTCACTTACATGGAGCTCTTCATGCCAAAGTGTACTTTCATCTTAGCAGTAATTCGCAAGGTGAGTTTACATTAACCTATCCCCCCAAACATAGAAACCTTGTATGTTATTGGTGATTTCAACTTCTAGTCTTCAATATCTAAGACAAAATATATATTTTCAGACCCCAGAGTTGAATTCCTGTCCTGTTTATTGAGCATCTGTTGGCTTTGATCTAAGAACTAGTATCATCGAGATGAATAAGATCTTATTCCTGACCAGGAGGGATTTATAGTTTAGGGAGGGAAACAGGCATGTGAACAGGTAGATGCATTACAATGTGATATTTCCTCTGAAAGAGAAACTCACAAAGGGTCAGTGACAGCTCAGTGGGGAGAGGTGGTTAGCTGTGCCTGCAGGTAGCTGTGGGAGCAGCTTCTAGGGAAGCCTTGATATACCACATTTGAATTGGGCCTTGAAGGATGCGTAGGAGTTCGCTGGAAAGAAAAAGGGCATTGGAAGATAATGTAATGAATGCATTTCAGGACAAAAAGCAATGTGTTTACTTACCTGGAGCTGTTTGGGAAGAAGTAGGGGGAGAGGTGAGAATGGATGGGGAAGGAGTTGCAAAGAAATTTGGACTCTATGTGTAGGCTTTGGAGGGGCAGGGGACCAGATGTTTTTAAAGACAATGTGGCTAATTTCTTGTTTCACTCTGGTATTAAGTACAATGGACACATGACAGGAGCAGCAAAGGAAGAGAAGAAAAAAAAAAAGGTATGGTGTACAGAAATGACCCAGTCCTAGCATACCTGAAATATATATGTGAAGATGTAGAAAAGTTTAGAACGTTTCAAAGGAATGTTTGAGAGCCAATCAAATATGAAATTTTTCAATGCAAATAAGAATCCTCTTTGGATAGAGATAGTTAAGTGAGGTGTTTGAAGGAGGAAGAGAGAAAAGGATGGACTGAGGCCCCTATTCCATGACCTTGTTTCAGTCAGAAGTTCTGTTATCATTCATGGTTTTCAAGCACCCTGCAGTCAGGTGGCGATTAACTCAACTGAAGTTCAAAACCACATGCCGTGATACCAGTAAGAAAGAGAAACTCTCAGGCCTCTTTCTCAGGCTCAGGTTCCCTCCTACTCAATGCAGATCTCCTGCGCTGTGTCCACAGGACATTCCTAGAAGTTTCCAGGAAAGCTGAAGTCTGGACTGCTGTGGAGGAGAAGGGAAGCTTTGGGTGGCAGGGAAGCCCACAAGAAGGGCAGGTTTTCTGGGATTCAATGAAGGTAGAAGAAGCAAGGAGTAGCAAGGGTGTTTGTGAAGGTGGCCACAGCCCTGCTCACATTCTCTCTGGTGAGTTCATGTGGAAACCAGTAAAGGGGAACTGTAATTGGCTTCAAGTGACTTTGGTGGGTGAACATAATCAGATCCCAGAAGTAACAGCAATACCCTGGAGGTCCCTGGCCTAGGTACAGATTTCGACAGGATCTCTGCTATAGGAGGAGTCCTCAGCTGCTACCTGGTGGAAGGTTAACATCTCACTCCTTTCTTCTCTATTCTTAGAATACCCCACAGGAAACATCCTGCTAATTTTTCAGAGGAAAATTGTTCACCATACTTTACTGATAAGAAATGTCCAACGTGTGATGAGTTATTCATAAAGTCATATACTAGCAGCTGTTGTCATGGCAATCTAATTCCAAGGGATCAGAGGACACCCTGGAATTTTTTTTTAAGTATATCTATATACCAGTTATCCAGCTAAGACCTACCAGGTCACTTTCTAATTCCTGAACCCCAAACAGCCCTTTCAAACTGGAAACAGCCCACACCCAGCAAAATGGACCCCACACCTAATTTTGGACCTCTCATGAAAGGCCCCACATCGGCACTGCATACACACATCTGTGTCCCCATACTACAGCTGCATCAACAGCGGTGTGCGGTTAAGGGACAGCCCGGGATTGCCCAGCGAGACCTGGTCTGAGCCAAGAATAAGATCTGGGCCCCATGACTCTTGCTCTATTCCCTTAATGCTCTCTGCCCTTATAAGGTGATTAAATTGGTTCTTTTTCTCCTTGAAAAAGGGGGGTAGTGTGGGAAGTGGGGAGGGGGAGAGTAGAGGGGGGCAAAATTAATTTGAAAGCAACTATTTTGCCCAAGTCTCAGAACACTGTAGTTCTTTTATTCGTTTGGAAAGAGTGGGTATACAGAACAGCTTTGTTGTTCAATTCATTAACTTCCACAGAAAAAGGCCATCCTTTCTGTTTATACTAAAGGAACGGGATGTCGGAGCCATCGCCATGTGTGTGGTGTAAATAAGAAGGGCCACCAGTGGAGATCCGTCCCTTTCATGATGAGAAAATAAAAGTCACTTACTTGGGTTCCAGGGGAAGTTTCTAACTCACCAGATGTCAGCTTTTATTTTTTGTTTTCAAGAAGTAGGTAAAATAGCTGTGGTTTTAAATTCATTCTCTGTAATTTTTAGAGTCCCGGTGACTTCTAAAGCACATCTACGGATATAAATGTTTTAATGGAAAGGGAAGGCATCCAGAAAATGCTCCTTAGATGAGAGACATCAGAGAACAAAGGACTCCGGGTTATCACGGGATAATTACACCCCTGCAGCCGGAGCACAGAGCTGGTGTCAGTAATTCCTCTACCAAGACAACCAGGCCCCCAAGGACTCTGTTATTCTGTTATTGCTGTTCTAACGTTTGGATGGCAAAGGAATGTGATATTTGCATACATCTGTCGCAACAAGATAAATCTAGTTTTTCATGTTGGCCAGAGGTGACAAGGGGATACTGATAACAAATCTGGACTTTTCAAATGTTCCCTCTCTGTAATTTGCTCCGGTCCATGTTCTTTAGCGCTCTTGCCTCACACAGCAATTTTTGACAAGGTTTGCAATGAATACGATGGGGTCACTCATTTTATCTGCCCAGAACTCTCTAAAAACAAAACTCTTAACTACAGCATGTTTACTATTCGTCTCCAGTTATACTTGCATAATTAAAATATATAGCAAAGAAAACATTTTGCTAATGTCAGTGTTGACCTTTGAACTTCTGCTTTGCTCCATCAGTGTTGTTTGATTTACAAGGAAGTGACAGTTTGTTTCTGTCTTAAGCTTGTAATTTTCACCCGAGTCCAGCAGTGACCTCAAAGATACAAGCCAACTTCTTGTGATGAGGGTGGATTAGTGACTCGGAGAAACAGGCTTCCTTTCCAAGTAGTAATGCCGGAAGCTTTGGTGGGCCCAAACTTCTTCCAGGATGAAGTTTGGAGGCTGATGTGGTTAATTATGAGTTTTAATTTGAGTTTGGAATATGTCTGTCAGTCGCCTGAGCTCCAAGATAGCATACCATATAAAATGGTTGTGAACTTAAGAAATGAATCTCCTCCCTGCACGTTAGGTCCATTCCCTTCACTCAGTTGTTTTTTCAGTCTTGCCCTGGTGACTCTGAGCCACCCAGATTGCTGATCAACTGACTAGACCCTTGTTGACTTGATCGAAGAGTAAATGCTAGAAAAACCTGCTTGGAGAAACCATCTTATTATTTGTGACTCTTCACTTTGATCCCAGACAGGAAGACTGAAGCCTCAGTAGCAACCAAAACCCTGCGTCTCCTAAGGATTGAAGCTCCCATGGTCAGTAATGTCCCCAAGAACAGGGTTCCTGGGCCAGTAACCCTTGGCATGCACCAGATCACACTCCTCTGTCTCATCCCCATCATTCAGTCCTTTTCCGAGACCCCTCAGTTCTACCTCCACTGTCTTTCCCTGCGCATCTGTCCTCCACACTGAGAACCACCTCTCACTGGGTCCCCTTGGGCCCCACAGACATTCTTTCCATGCAGCAGGCAGTCAGGATGATCCTTCTGAAAACATAAATCAGGTGCAGCCAACCCCCCACTTAGAATGTTGTAATGATTTTCTGTTGCACAAAAAATAAAACTCAGTTTTCAACATGACTCCTAAAGCTCCTGATAATCTGGTTCTCTTCCGCCTTCCAGCCTGGACATGGGCCTGACTCCCCTGCCCACACTCCAGGCCAACAACACTGACCTATATTTAGTTGCTGGACCATGGTGGAGCCAAACTCTCCCCGACTTGCAGGACTTGACTGGTCTGGGCTCCTGTTTCTATGCCTGGATGACACCTACTTATCAATCAAGTGCCAGCTGAGAGGCACCTTTTAAGAGTAGCATTTTTTAAACAGTTTTCACTCTCCGAAACATACAAACTTTTATCCACCCCAGCAGTTCTTTATCTCATTCATAGCACTTCCCACAACTAATTATTATATTTTTCATCATTATTAAATTAACACCTGTCTCCCCTGTGGGTGGACACCACTCAATACTCATTTTCTTCTTTTAAGAAAAGAACTCCAGCTTTTTATCTGGGCGCAATGTTGCCTACCTAAAAAGTGTACATGTCCCACTTCTCCCTGTGGGTGGTGATGTGTACCCTTACCCCCCCACCTTCCCTTTTGCTGACTGAAATGGAGATTGGACAGCCATTTTGGACCATGAGTTGGAAGTCATAAGCCTAAAATGTAGCAACAGGAAGAAAGGAGCCTGGGTTCTTGGTGGTACCAAAATAGCTTCCATACCAGAATTGTATTGCCAAATTTCAATCTCCTTTTCATATGAGAGAAATAAACTTCCATCTTGTTTAAGCTCTATTTGCTGTTGATATGTATTGAATGAACATTTACAGAAAGATGAATGCATCATCATTTTAAAGAAGAGACTAATAATTGAACCCATCTCGTATCTTCTCTGTGGAGCACAGGCAAGGAAGGTTCTAGGTCACAGGTGGCAAACACAAAGCCCATGGGCCAAATCCGGCCCTCCACCTTGTTTTATCGGGCCTGGCACCTTGTTTCTACCTGGTGACAGTGCCAAGCTCTCCTTTAACTATTAAGGAGTAGTTATATTTATGCAGCCCTAAAATTACATTCAGCCCTTTGAAGGCAACCACGAGGCCAATGTGATGCCTGGTGAAAATGAGTTTGACACCCCTGGTCTAGGTGTCCATGTCTGAGGCCTTAATGTGCCATAGATTTTGATTCTGTTCAACATCTTTGGAAGAGATATCTTTTCCCTCTTTGAAAGCTAAAACTTAACTTTGTTTCTTACCATAGCCTGCTTACAAATTAGGCCACTAAATTCAGTGAGCCAGCTTTTTAGAGTTCATGTACATTCAGATTCTCAGATCTATAATACATGCCGTAAATATAGCTTAATGATTTCTGGCCTAGATGGAGGCCTAGTTAGACCCACTGTGCCACCTTGCGCAATCAAAAGAAGTACAACAACAAATCTAAAAACAAAAGACAACCAGAACTTCCAAAAAATCAAACTGTATGGAAGTTCAACAACCAAGGACTTCAGGAAGAAACATTTGTCGAGACTGGTAGGAGGGGCAGAGATAGGCAGCCTGGCAGAGAGAACTTGTGTCAAGGTGGCACTGGCAGAGCAGGCGGTCCCACGTTTGTGTCCACTTAAATTGTGAGGGACAGCTGGGGAGCGAGACAGACTGTACAACCCAGGGTTCCAGTGTGGGGAAATAAAGCCTCAAAGCCTCTGACTGAAAAAACCAGTAAAGGTTGAAGTGGTGGGAGAAACTCCCAGCCTCACAGGAGAGTTCATTGGAGAGACCCACAGGGTCCTAGAATGTACACAAACCCACTCACCTGGGAATCAGCACCAGAAGGCCCCAATTTGCTTGTGGATAGCAGGGGAAGTGACTGAAAGCTGGCAGAGTGCTGAACAAGCAGCCTCATTCCCTCTCAGACCCCTCTTCCACATACAGCACCACAATGGCAGTGATGCGGGTAACTATGCCCTGATGCCCTAAGGCTCTGCCCCTTACCCCATAACAGGCATGCTAATACAAAAAAAAAAAAAAAATGGCCCAGATGAAAGAACAAATCAAAGCTCCAGGAAAAATACAACTAAGCAGCAAAGAGATAGCCAACCTATCAGATGCAGAGTTCAAAATACTGGTAATCAGGATACTCACAAAAATGGTTGAGTATGGTCACAAAATAGAGGAAGAAGTGAAAACTATGAAAAGTGAAATAAAGAAAAATATAGTGATGGGAAGGAATCTGGGATTCAAATCAATGGTATGGACCAGAAGGAAGAAATAAACATTCAACCAGAATGGAATAAAGAAACAAGAATTCAAAAAGATGAGGAGAGGCTTAGGAACCTCTGGGACAACTTTAAATTTTTCCAACATCCAAATCATAGGGGTACCAGAAGGGAAAGAAAAAGAGCAAGAAATTGAAAACTGATTTGAAAAAATAATGTAGGTGAACTTACCCAATCTGGCAAAGGAAATAGATTTCCAGGAAGTCCAGGAAGCTCAGAGAGTCCCAAAGAAGTTGGACCCAAGGAAGCACACGCCACAGCACATCATAATTGCATTACCCCAAGATTCAAGATAAAAAGAGAATCTTAAAAGCAGCAAAAGAAAAAGAGACAGTTGCCTACTAAGGAGTTCCCATTAGACTATCAGCTGATTTCTTAAAAAAAAAAACAAAAAACTTACAGGCAAGAAGCAGCTGGAAAGAAGTATTCAAAGTCATGAAAGGCAGGGACCCACATCCAAGATTACTCTATTGGCAAAGCTATCATTTAGAATGGAAGGGCAGATAAAGCACTTCTCAGATAAGGTCAAGTTAAAAGAGTTCATCATCACCAAGCCCTTATTATATGAAATGTTAAAGGAACTTATCTAAGAAAAAGAAGGTGACCAAAATATGAACAGTAAAATGACAATAAACTCACTTCTATTAATAGCTGAACCTAAAAACAAACAAACAGAAAACAAACACCCCATAAACTAAGCAAACAACTAGAACAAACAGAATCACAGAAATGGAGATCACATAGAGGGCTGGCAGCAGGGACGTGGTAGGGGAGAGAGTGGAGAAAAGTACAGGGAATAAGTAGCATAAATGATAGGTGGAAATAGACAGGGAGAGGTTAAAAATAGTATAGGAAATGGAGAAGCTAAAGAACTTATATGTATAACCCATGGACATGAACTAAAGAGGGGGAAGGTGGGTGGGAGGCAGTGTGCAGGACAGAGGGGAATAAAGGGGGAAAATTGGACCTCCGTAATAGCATAATAAATAAAATATATGTAAAAAAACAAATATAATTTAAGCTTAAAAATAAATAAGTATCGCTTCATTACATGAATAAGTGAATTTGTAAAGAAAACACCTCATATGAAATGTGAGATCACATCTCAGTAAGACCCTGACATCTCCATGAGAAAACTGGCAACTAGAGAAGCAGTGGGCCTTGTCCAAGGCCAGGTTCACACTGGTTCAGAAAAAAATGCTTAAGGTAAATCTGAAGTCCACGTAACATGGTGCCCATAGAGTTGTCACCACAGGTTTCTTAAATTAATTTCTGATGCCAATGAAAAAAGGAACTAGTGTTTTAGAAAGTTACATCAGGGGTCAGCAAACCATAACCCATGAACCAAATCTAGCTAGCTCCCTGTATTTATAAATAAAGTTTTATTGAAACACAGCCATACCTACTCATTTATCTGTTATCTATGGCTTCTTTGGGAATTTAATGCAAGTAGTTTCAATAGAGACCATATGGCCCACAAAGCCAAAAATATTTATTACCTGCCATTTTGTAGAAAAATTTTGCTAACCTCTGTTTATATGATAGGGACATGCCTGTCTCAGCTACTTTTTTAAAAATTGCTCATTGTGAAAAAATAGAATGTTCTCTGAGAAGTACACCTTCCTTTCCCAAGTGAACTCCTAATATCCTACCTGTCCTGCTATGTCCTTCAGTAAGTGTGCACTTACTGATTTTTGAACCCTGCCCTGGGGAGCCCTACCTTTTCTGCACCTAAAACATCTCTGGCCACTCTTAACACAGAGGGAAGAAAGATGGCCTTTGTCCTCTTGAGGCTGGATTCTCCCCATTGGTCCTCCACAAGGAGGGGCTGTTGATGCTCAAGGAGCAGGAACTTCTCCGTGCCTGTCCTGATAATGGCCTCATCCTTTCCCTTGACTAAAGCCACATCTGGTCTCTGTGAAGATGCAACTCAATTTCTCCTGAAGGGTAAGACTGTATGGACCTCCACAAAAGGAGCCATCAGGGACAGAGTCTCTGTCTAGTGGCTTGGCCCCTCTCTTCTCTGCAGTGGGAAAGGCCTCTCTGGCCCCCAGAAAGACCCCAAGCACCAGCACCCCAGCCTGGGGGTGGTTCATGTGGAAGCACTCTTCTTTTCCACAGTCTTCCTTCTCCTCACTCCCAACATGCATCTCCTGTGAACTCTCCCCAAGCTACGGTCCTGCTCCCTCACTCCCTCTCAGGTGGTCTCAGGGCAAGATGTTGGGCTGGAGGGAGCTCCATCCAGCCTGCAACTGGTCTTCTCCTAAAGTTTCTGAAATGAGACACAAATCATCTCTAGAATACTTAATTTCTTCTCACTGGGTCCACCAAAAACACCAGCACAAATCAGTAAGAAATTTTCATCTCTCTTTAGCACATTTTTGAAGTAAAACTGTCTTATCCTAAGAGCATATTTGCTCCCTCCTGTCCTGAGTAACAACTCAAAGCTTCCACACAGTAACTGGAAAACAAAGGCACCATCACTTCACTTCATCTCCCAGGTTCCTTCCTTGTCCACAGGGACCTACCTTCCTCTTTGTCATTCCTGCAGAAACTGCTGTCTTTGCCCCTTGTGTATTTTATCTTCTGAGGCTGCTGATACGAAGTGAAAGATTAGCACAGGCAATCCCAAAAGTTTTCATTTGGCCCAATTTCTTTTGAGCTTCCATTTCTGGGAAAGGTTAGCAATGAGCCCTCTCAAGTTATGAGGAGAACAGCCTTATTATACCATCCTCTTCTGTAGTCCACTCTTCACAGGTTTTTCCCAGCCATTTCAGTCTCCTTGACAACAGCAGGTGGCCCTGACAGAGATGTGGAAGCCAGGTTTAGGAATCATTTGGCAATTTAAGACCTTCGAATTATTGCTGAGCATGAAAGAAAATGATGATGATGATGATGATGACAGTAACCACAGTTGGCATTTGTTAAATGTTTACCATATAAGGTTTTACATATATTCTATTATTTCACCTCCAAACAACTTCACGGTGTAGGAACCAGTATTATTCCCATCTGACAGAGGCAAAGCAATTAAAGCATCCTCCAGAATTAACTCAAATGCAAGCACTCTGATTGTGGGTCCACCTATAACCGCTGTACCACTTCTGTCTTCCCAGAGCCCCTTGGCCAGCTTCTGCTGCTGGCAGAGGTGTGCAGTTTCACAGACAGTCCTTTCATAGCTTGTTTCAAAAGCCTTTGACCGTGGGGACGGGAAGTGGGAGGAGGTTGAAGAGAGTAAAAGAGGATCAAATATATGGTAACAAAAGAAGACTAAATTTTGGTTGGTAAGTGCACAATGCAATATACAGATGATGTATTATAGAATTGTACACTTGAAACTTAACATAATCTTATTAACCAATGTCACCCTAATAAATTATTTAAGAAAGAAAAACCTTTCATCTGATATTTCTACTTTTTGGAACTTTTCCAAACTAAATAATGAAAAGTGTGGGCAAATATGTCTGTATAAGAATGTTCATAAAATATTTTTTTATTAATGAGAAAAATTAGGAACAACCTGAATATTCAACATAGGGGATTAATTAAGTCAATTATGGAATATATTATGACAGATTATCATAAAGCCATTAACAATTATGGTGTAGAAAAATGTGTATTAATGGAAATGAGAATTTATTCACTTTATATTGTGAAGTGAAAGCATCAGATTATAAAATAGTATTTCATAATCATAGGAAAGATGCTCAAAGAAAAGACAAAGAAAACAACTGGAAGAGCTCCAAAAATTTTTACATTGGCCATCTCTGGTGATAATATTTTGATACTATTTTTTAAATGAAATTCTATGTTTTTCACATTTTCTGAATTATGATAGAAAAAAATCAACAAAAAATGTTACATTTATCTACGTAGAAGTCCACTCACAAATCTTTCACACCAAAAGAGATTTGATGTATTACTCATTTTTATTTCCTTTATCACATTGTATGGAAATTGAGGCTCTTTGAATTCTATGTTTTTTTTCTCCGCCCTGAAAAAATCTAAATAGATTTCTTATTTATTAAAATAACTTTATACTTGGGGTGGAAGAATAAAATCGAATTGCTTCCAACACCAAAAACATATAATACACTCATCCATTCTGCTAGCTCTGCCAGAACCAGAGTTACTCAAGACAAGTTGAATCTATTTACACAAAAGGTAATGTATGCTGAAAGAGAGAAACAGTTCAGAAGAATCATGCATGCAACTGTTTACAATGTCTCTGGTTCTCAAGTGTTTATTTTGTAAAAAAATATTAGTGCCACCAGGCTAGATTTCATGAGGAAAAGCCATAATAAACTTTTGGGAAGGTATCCTTAGAGACAATTGAGCTTAAAGTACAGCTGCCCGGAAAAGAAAAAAAGGAGATGAGGAGGAGTGGAAGGGAGAAAAGAGGTGGAGGGAGAAAGAAAATGGGAAGAGGAAGGGAGAATAAGGAAGAGGAGGGGGAAATAAAAAGAAATATGAGTCAGCTTGGATGAGATGTGATTTCTATTTCCTGTAAGGGAGCTGAATTGAGGCAACATTCCATCTGAGACCTTGGCTTCTTTCCAAATAGCCCGCCTTCTAGCACCACCAGCATCAACACAACCTGAGAGTTTGATGGAAATGTAGAATTTTTGCCCCACCCCAGACCTACTGAATCAGAATCTGCCCAAAACCTCCTGATTATTGATACACACGTTAAAGTTAAAGAAGCACTAACCTGTTCATTGACCAAAGCCCATGGGTATTCTGGAATTATTTAGAAAAGATTGAGATTGTCTCCAGTCTCTCTATAATGACCCCTAGTGGTAAACCCAAAAGATCCACACAAACATGATTGAATTTTGATATGCAGAATGAGTCAATAGTTTTCCAAACTTCAGCCAGTGGATCTATCCAAGGTCTAAAGCACTTGGAAGATTAGGATCCTAGCAAGCCATACTGGTTTAGAAGACATGATGTAGTCAATGCAAGCCAGCAGGGTAATATCTTTGTGCATATCACTGCCACTCAATTGAAAAAAAAAAAAAACAACATTCCTGAAAGGGTTTATTCTCTGTATCTGAAAAACACTGATAACTAACTTCTTTTGGGTCTCTTGCCCAGAGACACATCAAGATGGTTCATGTTTCACATTACCTCATACGTTGCCTCTTGGACAACCCCTCGGTGGTTTTTATTAAAAAAAAAAAAAAAAGAGTTGTCCCTTTCCAGGCTAATCAATGTTCAATTAGCCACTCAATTTATATTGTGGTTTGAGTTTTATGAAAAAAGTCAGAAACTTTGGGTCTTAAAGAAGTGAAAGAACTAAACGAGACATCACCTGGAGCATTTCCCAAAATGTTTTGTTTTCAGAATATTAATAGAACTTACAAAGAAGGGTTCCAGAGTCAAGTTAGTTTGGAAAACTCTGAATTGAACAAAGTTGGAAGGATTATTTTTTTTTTACTGTAGGACTTCACAGAGCTTTCGTTTAATTAAGATGCTTTGTCGGCGTCTATAGTTATTTTCCCATAGAACACACACACAAGTACACACACATCATGCACAGGTAATTTATTGTTTGATTTCTTTTTTTAACTCTGGGAAATCTGATCTATGGAGCCTCAGAGCTGTTAAGTATTTGACCCTTACTCATCATACTTACAGAAATGCCCGTGCCTCCTGATTCTCAACCCATTGCTCTATGCACTGTGTTATGCTGCACCCAAACATTGTTTCCCATTATTATCAATTCCAATCTCATCCACCAACCTTCCCACCATTTTGGGTTCTATTGATAAATGTGTAATTGTGGAGGACAGAAAAAAGCAGGGATAAAAGAAGAGAATGAAAAGGTAGAAGAGAAAGAGAAAAAGAGAAAATGAGGAGAAGGTGAAATGAGAATTTTGCATCAGTTTGGGAGTGAGGACTTGGAAGTAAATCAACCAAATGGAAACTGAATTTTTTATGCTTTTCTTCTCAAGCAGTGAGTTGCTATGAATTGGTCATGATGATGACTCACATCAGACCACTAATGTATGGTTCAAGTAGTCCAGACTGCTGCCCCATGATGATGGGACTCAAAACATCTATTTTTTCAATTTACAAAGAAGCTGTGGACAGAACTTCTATATATGTCACTGCTAGATTCCTCAATACTCTTGTTGACATCTCTAGTGGTATGGTCTGTATTCTTCAAAGGAAGTCTGTCCACCATAAGTACTCTTCAAAAGAAGTCTTGGAGATTAAAACGCCATGTTGTCTAGCATTCATGCCTTTTATTTGAGTTAATTCTCACCAGATGATTTCAGAGTTGCCCACTGTGTGTTGGATTGTTCTGTTGTCAACTTCATGTCCCTGAATCGCCTTCCCAATGTGGTTCCAAGTTAGAGTTGACCAAAGATGATGCTACACAAGATTTAAGAGAAGGAAGTGAAACAACCGCTTTTATGTCTTGAAGATCATTTATGAGTGTGGGGCAAGAGGTAACAGTAAGTTCTACTTTGTCCTCATCCTTCCCTACTCCATATCATCTGTCCTTCCCAATTACCAGGCCTTGCACCCAGCCTCACTGCCAGGCCCACCACAGCTGCGGGCCCACAGAGAAGGTAGTCTTGAAGAACCAATGACTTCCTTCCCATCCCCAGCGGCGGAGCAGGATGTGCTTCACTTCAAGTTTTCCTCCAAACTCTGACTTACCAGCACCAGGCTTTGTGCCACAACTTCGATTTCCCTATTCAGACCTCGCTTCCCTATTTTTGCCCACAATCGCATACGGTCCAGTCTCTGTATTAAATTCTTCATTCCATAATAGTGATCACAGTGTGGATTCTCTGAGGCCTGACTATCACACCTCTGAACTCTGGCTCTTGTGTTCTTCTGTTCAGATATTGATGTTTCCTGCTGGGGTGATCCTGGTTGCACTTCACTCTTTCATGGACCAGATGGTGCTTCTGCCCACCCTTCACTTTTGCTCTGAACCTACTGTTCTGGAAATGTCACCTTCAGATACTGCTTCTTGTCACAGCTCAAGATTTATTCTATTTCTCAACCTTTTGCTAATGTTTGATAAAGGTCTCTAGTCAAAAAGAAAGCTGGTATCTTCATGCTACCTTCATACTACTAAAGAATTTAAAGGCAGTATAAAGGTTTTACTTTCTGTGATTGAAAATTTGAAGGCAGGCATTTGTAGTAGAAATAAAGATAATAATATGTGGTTCAAAGAGCAGCGATCTTTTTAGTTAGGACTGTGAAAATAATTAATTACAGGTTATAGTTTAACTTGATTCAGGTGCTGATTTCTAATATCTGATGTCAGGAGCTGTTTTACTCAATCTCAGTGGAATGGAGGGATGCTAGTTTTAAAGATCGTCTTTGAGACAATCATGTGGTCGTAAAACTCCTGGGAGTAAAGGAGGGCTCTAACTTGGTCCGAGTTGCTGTGCTATAATGCAATGTTTAAAAGAGCAGCAGGGGCCGGGGAGTGTAGAGGATGTTCTGTCTGTGCAGTGCAGCCAGGCTTGCCCCTTTGACTTCTTATGGACTAGATGATCTTACAGCTCTGGAGGGAAAGAGGTTAACTTGTGGAAAATTGGTAACAATGCAAAATGATTCTTGTTTGAGAGCAGTACAAATTATTTCTGCTCATTAAAATACAAATGAATTTTGTTCAGTAGAGATGCATTTGGTTTCCATCTGATGGAAGAGATAGCCCCAAACACTTCCAGACATTCTAGTGTATTATTTTGTAAAATATTAAATAGTTTTGCATCTATTAGCAAGTTAATCTCAGCATTCCTCTGTCTGACTATATAAATCAGTTCTTCAAAATCCCTTTTAACCAGTCTTAACATTTTACAAGTTTCCTCACCAATTAATGAGCTGCACACATGTATATAATTTATGTTTGTATAGTTTATATTTGTAGAAGAGTCATGTTTTAAACTTTCTAAAAAGTATACTGTATCAAGAGCTGAAATAATAGTTACTTTTCATTTATATTTGCTTTATGGTATTTATATCATGTTTTTTAAACCAGGTTTGAGGTTCCAACTCATTGAAAAATAATTTCAAAGGATAGCTTCCCTAGTATTCACTTCTCTTTTCATACATTCTAAACACTTGGATGTCTTACCACCTAGTCTGGCTCAATATTCCAAGTGCTATACAATACCTGAAGAGGTTAAAGACCTGCCTGAGCTAGGTTGGGCCATTTGTCTTGACAGCTCTCATCACACTGATGAAAACAGGTAGCAACTGCTACAGTTTGAAACACCTAGTTCTCTTAGCTCTTCCCTTAGGTTACAATGGTAAAAAGAGGATACCAAGCAACCACAGCTGACATGTTAAAGTAGATTCAAGCCCTGGCTGTTGTGGCTTGATTGGTTGGAGTGTTGTCCCATAAACCAAAAGTGTGTTCCTCAGTCAGGGTGCATGAGTGGCATACCGGTTCAGTTCCTGTTTAGGGTATGTGAGAGAGGCAACCGATTGATGTTTCTCACATCAGTATTTCTCTCCCTCTCTCTCTCCCTCCCTTCCCCTCTCTCCAAAATCAATAAACATGTTTTCAGGTGTTAAATAAATAAATAAATAAGATTTGAGAGTTAAGAAGTATTACAGTATTTACTTTACCAACAGATACATGGAATGAACAAATTAAGCACATAAATTGCACAAGGGAGCTTAATCCACGGGGATTCACTTAAATTCCTCTTGTACTTTATCTTTACCTCTGTAATGGCTCTTGTCACTCAATTCTTTACTAGACTCATTTGTGTTTGGACATTATCCACTCCTTTCTACAGCAAGTCCCTTGATGTTGAGGAGTACATCCACAATGCCTCACGTCTCAGCTTTCTCACACTCTCTTCCCCTCCCTTCTTCCACATCCTGCCCTTCTTCTGTATCCTTGGAAGTGACATGCTCTGCCTTTACCTTCTGGAAAGTTCTGAGTATGCACACACACACACTCACACACACACTCCATGACTCCTACTCATCCATCAGCTCAGATGACATTTCTCAAGGAGGCTTTTGTAACCACTCCCGACCAGCACAGACTGTCCTGTTTTATACTGTCATGGACTCTGAGCTTTTCCTTCCCAGCTCTTGTGTGCGATTGTTTGTCTCTCTCCCTCATTGTCAATAAAATCCGGGATCATTGTATCACTACTGTATCCCCAGGCCTGGCAGAGTGCCTGGTACATAGAAGGTGTTCTTGAATGAATTAATAAGAGCTCAATGCCTATTTGTTACATGGATGAATAGATGGTTGTTTGGTCTGTTATAGTCCCTCCAAGCAAAAGAAGCTGTTAAAATAGTGTGACTCTGACTTACTGTTAATGTATGAATAAAAGAAACCATTCAAATTTTGAACTGAGTTTGACAACGTGCTGTGTTGGTGAGTTGTGGAGAGTCATTCCCCTACATTTCTAGAGGGAACTGGTAAACCTCTTTGGAGGACAATTTAGCAAAATCTTTAAAGATTACCAAAGTCACATAACTTTGACCCAGTAATTCCACTTTCAGAAATATATTCTCTCTATATGCTTGCACATTCATGAAGTAATCTGTGTTCACTGGTGCTTACTATAGCCTCTTATATAATAGGAAACTACTGAAACAACCTAAATGACCAATGATAGAAGACTAATTAAATATGACTAATAACTAACTAAATGATGCAATGAGAACTCCAGGCAATGGAATACTCTGCAGCTATTTAAAAAATTAATATGAGTTTGTACATATTGACAAGAAAGAATTTCAAAGTTTATTTTATCATTTAGAGAAAGACTTGCTATTATGTATGTGTGCATTTGTGCTTGCCTAGAATGCTTTTAAAAGTATGTATAATAGACTGGCCACAGTAGTTGTTTTGGAGAGGGGAGATGCATAGCTGAAGGGTAAGAACAGGAAGAAGATTAATGTTTCTTTGCATACACGTTTTTTAAATTTTAATTTTGTGCCATTATCATGCCTTACTTATTCTATAAATTAACAGATACGAGTTTAAAAATGTCAAAAAATTAATAATTATCAATGTAGAAATTGAAAAATGTTAATGAGAGTTAGATCTGGATTAAGTGCTGATGTTTCTTTGACTTTTTCAAGTCTAAATTTTTCCATGTGCACTCTCAATGTGTCACTGACATAAGTGGTCCCCTTTGTCATTCTTTCTCTGCTAATTTCCTCTAAAGCTTTCGGTATTTCCAACATCCCCAAAGTCTTTTATACTTTGGAAACCAGGGATTCCCTTAGTTGGAGGCCCAGAACAGGACATCTTCTAGATGAACACTGAGGCTCTTGACACAAAATTTCACTGCCCTTGTGAAACCTGCCCAGCACATCCTGGCCTACTGTATTGACCTTGACAATACTAGTTGGCCTTGTCATGCCCATAAAGTTATTGCAATTAAGTTAAATGAGCATGCAACTACATCCTCCAAATATTTTCTGATAAAATGAAATGGAAAGTTGTAGACTACATATATTTATTTTATGATAACCCCTTTGTTTATGTTGCCAGTGATCCAGAAAAGGCAGTCATTTACAACATGATATGACCTAAACAACGACAAGTTGAATTACTATTTCATTTACTGTAAGAGACATTCCACCACATTTTTCACAGAAATGATTTTTGACAAAACTTACAAAATGATAAATTACACCGAACAAAAATAAAAGAGAAACGTGGAGTTTCATAGTAGGTGATTGCAAAGAAAAGTTATTTGCATCCCTGTCTTCCACATTTTCAAAAACAGTGTACTTAAAAAACACCAAGAGTAGTAAAAAGCAATTTCATTTTCCTCTTGTAATTGGAAACATTTGGAAAATGCTTTTTGTCTACTCAAGCTACATATTTATGACTTAATTTTACATAGGCAATGTTACCATACCTTTTCCTCTAATTTTATTATTTCAACTTTCCCAAATGATCGGTATTTTTTTTTACTGACACAAATGAAGCAAGAACAATAGCATTCTCATATATGCACACACCGGTATAGTTGTCCTTCTTGTTTCACTGAAGTGTTAACCTAGTCCCCAAGCTTATGTAAAAGAAGGAAGCAAGGCTGGAAATGCCTTCTGCACCCCTATCAGCAATAATAACAATTGTGTGTCCAAGTTACATGAGGACAACTTGAACTTCTGGTCATTGATGCTTGCACTAAATCATCATAAAAACCAAAATTGATATGAAAACACTCACAGAACATCAGTACATCAAAGAATAACTCTAACTGGTTTTAAACAATCTTGTGATGTTCTGCATCCTCCCTTTCCTTTGAATTTTTTTAGTATTTGAACTTGCTTTGAAAGGAACTACACACATGTCACCTCATCAATGAGACATACTTTTTTTTGTTAAGAACCAATATTTATTTACATTTTTTGGAAATAATGACTTTAGAGCTGCATTAACTTTTTGAAAGCTAAAATCAATATCTTTAACAGTTCTCAGAATTAAAACTATTTATATTGATTAACCTCAAGCTGAATACGAATTAATTCAATATTCTTTAACTCAATTATCCCAATAGGTTTTCTGAGATGCTGTGTTTTTTTCAAATCAGTTGATCCAAGATAGCTATACTGAGGACATATACATGGCTCTAATGAGTGACTATACCTGTTTTAAGTCTTTAGTGATCAAAATCACCTCTAGCCATGTTTCAGAGTATAATAGACATTGGGGACTCAATTAAGCAATTGTCCCTCCGCTGTAGTTGGCCCAAGATTGTTTCCTGAGGAAAATTCTGACTTTTTGCATATCCCACCTATGTTCACATATGAATTGGAATCCCTGATTGGATGCTTTAGTTTCATAATAGAATACTAATCTTGTCAACTGCTTCTCAGTTCTTATAAAGTACACAGATTCTCTCCTCACAAAGAAAACATGTAAAACTGCTTTTAATAATAAGAAGTGGAAAAACAGAAAAACCCCACAACCAGCAGAATAGACCGTATTTATTATTATTTATTATTTTATTGTTGACTTAAGAATCTGTAGATAGGCCGTCTCAAGACTGGACTGGCATCTCAATGTCAGCTAAGACCCAGGAGATCTCTACATTTTCTCAGGACCATCCTCAGGTAGTTGGCTTTTCAGTCTTATGCTTTTTTGCCTCATTATAGCTGCCACTGCGCCAGACATCACATCCATGTACAAGAGAGGAAAAAAGGAGCAGAAGCTATTACAGAAAAAACAGGCAAGAGAAATGAGGTTGGGAATAAGTATTGTGCTACCAAGCAAAAAGTGGCTGCCTCAACAAGCACACAGATTGCCAGGACTTCCAGGCTTCATGAGATTACTGCCTCGGGCTGTCTGATACTCGTCTACCATAGAATGTATACAAGACTCAGGGATTCACTCTAGAAATTCTGAGATTTATCCTTAAAATCCGTTGAGTCACTAGAGATTATACATTTTTTCCTTTGCAGACTACTGCCACTTAATTGAATGTTAGTACTGCATCTTAAATGTTCATGAAATCTCTTATATCTAAGCTCATGAAATCCATTATTGGGATTTGCTGTAAAAATGTTCCTAAAAACAATTTCCATGCACTGTTGCCTACTCCAAAAATTAAGCCCAAAGAGATTCCTTGGGAAAGATTTGCTTGCTCTGGGGAAAGTTGCATGCTCTCTTCTTTCTAATACAAACAATGTAAAGCAGGGCCCATCCACTTAGGCTTGGGTCCAGGAAAGCACAGCTCTAACCTTGGACCACAGCTGTAACTGCACGGCTCCAGGGGGTCCAGGAAAGCACAGCTCTAACCTTGGACCACAGCTGTAACTGCACGGCTCCAGGAGATGCTTATTTGTCTTCTTGTTCTCCCTGATCTGGTTTTCATTTTATTATTGCCTTATTGATTGTATCCTATTATAACACATGCCAAATTTTTTGTGGAAAAGGGACAGTCCATACACAGAAAAGAAACAAATAATGTCTTGTTATTTCAACAGGTTTTATCGAATCCAACTGAAAAGGCTGAATGCACCACAATGGTGAATCGAAGGAGCCATCCCTGGAGAGTGATTTCACTGAAGGGGCGCATTTTTAAAATTTTTTATTTGTTTATTTTTAAATTTGTTTTATTTTTCAAGTACAGTTGACATTCATTATTATATCAGTTTCAGATATACATAGTGGTTAAACATTTATATAACTTTTGAATTGATTTTTCCAATAAGTATACTTATCGGGGAAATCAGTTATACTGACACCATACATGCTTATTACAGTATTATTGACTATATCCCTTATGCTGTATTTTATATCTGTTACTATTTTGTAACAGCCAATTTGTACTTCTTAACTCCTTCACCTTTATTCACCTAGCCTGCCAAACCTCCTCCCATTTGACAACAATCAGCATGTTCTCTGTATCTATGAATTTGTTTGATTTGTTTGTTCATTTGTTTTGTTTTTAGATTGCCCATATAAGAGAAATCTATGGCATTTGTCTGTCTTTGTCTCGTTTATTTCACTTGGCATAATATCCTCTAGGTCCATCCATGATGTCAAAAATGGTAAGATTTTGCCTTGACTGGTGTGGCTTGGTGGATTGAGTGCTGGCCTGTGAACCAAAGGGTTGTTGGTTCTAGTCCAAGTCAGGGCACGTGCCTGGGTTGTGGGCCAGGTCCCCAGTTGGGGGTGCATGAGAGGCAACGACAAACTGATGTTTCTCTCCCTCTCTTTCTCTCTTCCTTCCTTTCTTTTTAAAACTAAATAAATACAATTTTATTTTTTAAAAAGGTAAGATTTAATTTTTAAGGCTTTATTTATTTACTTATTTAACTTTGGGTATTTTCAGTGCTTTTTTTAATTGTTGCTCAATTACAATTGCCCCCATTTTCCCCCATTACTCTCCCCTGCCCTCCCCTCCCCCAACTTCCCACATTCAGTCCTCCTCCTGCACCCTGTTGTCTTTGTCTATGGGTCCTTGACATACGTTCCTTGATAACCCTTCCTCTTCTTTCCTCCACCATCCCCCTCTCTCCTCCCCTCTGGTTACTGTCAGCTTGTTCTTTATTTCCATGTCTCTGGTTCTATTTTGCTCATTTGTTTGTTTTGTTGATTAGGTTCCTCCTACAGGTGAGATCATATGGTATTTGTCTTTCACTGCCTGGCTTATTTCACTTAGCATAATGCTCTCTAGTTCTATTCATGTTGTCACAAAGGGTAGGAATTCCTTCTTTCTTTCTGTTGTGTAGTATTCCATTGTGTAAATGTACCATAGGTTTTTGATCCACTCATTTACTGATGGGCACTTAGGCTGTTTCCAGCACTTGGCTATAATAAATTGTACTGCTATGAACATTGGGGTTCATAGGTTCTTTTCAATTGGTGTTTCAGGATTCTTAGTGTATAATAACAGCAGTGAAATTTTTCAGCTCAAAAGGCAGTTTCATTTTTAGTTTTTTAGGAAATTCCATACTGTTTTCCACAGTGGTTGCACCAGTCTGCGCTCCCATCAATAGTATACTAGGGTTCCGTTTTCTCCACGACCTTGCCAGTACTTGTTGTTTGTTGATTTGTTTATGATGGCCACTCTGTCTGGTGTGAAGTGGTATCTTATTGTGGTTTTAATTTGTTGTACTTGTTGTTTGTTGATTTGTTTATGATGGCCACTCTGTCTGGTGTGAAGTGGTATCTTATTGTGGTTTTAATTTGCCTCTCTCTGATGGCTAGTGATGCTGAGCATCCTTTCATATGTCTCTTGGCTCTCTGTATGTCTTCCTTGGAGAAGTCTCTATCAGGTCCTTTGCCCATTTTTTAATTAGATTGTTTGTCTTCCTGGTGTGGAGTTGTGTGAGTTCTTTACATATTTTGGAGATCAAACCCTTGTCTGAGGTATCATTGGTGAATGTATTTTTCCATATGGTTGGTTCCACATTTTTTATTCTTACATGAAATACTCCCAACATAAATGGACCCTTAATGACCAAGGCTTAGGTTCTAAAATTCCTATCTTTATACTTTTTGTGTTGTTTATATCTGTTTATACTTTCACCAAAAGATCAATATTAGCATACAATGATCTTCATTTTTACAGATGTCTCTGTCAGTGACAGGAATAGCTAGTTCTCCATCAAAAATGCATTTTTCTCTCATCCCCTATGAACAGAGCCTCAGTTTAGTTGGGGATGCCAAAGTGCCCACTTAAAAAGCTTGTATTTCCCAATTTCCCTGGCAGCTCAAAATGACCACGTGACTGGATTCTGGCCAATGAGATTAGCATTTCTAGGAAAGTCCCTGAAAGGTGGTAGACTCAGCTGGCATCTTAGTTCAGGTTTACCAAAAGAAGATCCTGAGACAAGAACTTAAGTGCAGGTGATTTATTTGGGAGATGATCACAGGAAAAGATATGGAGGGGGGAATGAGAAGGAGAAGGGAGAAAAGCAAATGAAGCATTAAAGACCCAGTTACCAATGGGGGTCCCATTCCCACTCGAGACCCTCTGAGGAGCTATGTAAAACACACCTTATAACTCTCTCACTGGAGGACAAGTAAGTTGAGCCTCTCCTTTTTATTGGTTGGGATCACCCTAGGGCTATAAACTCCCCTACACTAAGCAGTTGTGGGTACTATTCTTGCTTGTGATTGGGTGGTCTTCTATGGTCTCAGCAAAGCAAAAAGATGCTGTCCTGTGGCTGGTGTGTGATACTCCCAGTGTGCATGGAACTATGTACAGCTGGCTGAAATGAAGAGGCCAGGGGAATATGGCCCAGCACCATTGCATCTACCAGAGCCCATGTGCCCATGTCACTCTACTTCTCCTTCTTCCCAGAGTGCAAACATGACAGCTAGAGCTCTAGTAACTGTGAACATGAAAGAGGGTTGCACCCTAAGAAGGACTGGCTGAAAATCTACAAGAAGCCTAGACTCCTAATGTTACCACATAGCTAATAATGCCTTAAACAGTATAACCCAGAGCTTGTTACATTAGATAAATAACAAACTCTTACACTGTTTGAGCCTCAGTCATTAGTTTTCTTTTAAATATTGCTGAACTCAATACTAACTGATACACATCCCTAATACCAGCCATACTCACCAAAATTAGCTCCATGGGTACCATTAATAAGTCACTGTTTTGTCACTGGGCCTAATTCCTTCTGACTCATTTCAGCCTGGGCTCTTATTCAGTGAAAATTACTCTGAGGAAATCTTTCCTAGATTTAATGTTTTCTAAGCTGCCTGGAAATCAAGTGGCATTTTTTCCTTACCTATGCATGATATCAAAAACATCTCTAAGCATCTAAAGTCATTGAGGTTTTCCTGCCAGAAGATTTTGCATTAGTCAGCAGAGACTAACTGCAGCAGTAAATAATCCCAAATGCTCGTATTATGATAAAGGTTTACTTTTTTATCATGTCACAATTCAAAGCAGGTTGGAGGGAACTCTGCTCCATGAAGTCATTTGGGGACCCATGCACCATCTATTTCATGTCCTTACTATCCCCTAAGGCCTTGGAGGCCTCCACTGGATCATCTGGGCAGCAGGAGAGAGAAAGGCAGAAGAGCAGAAGAGCAGGGGATCCCACAGGCAGTTTCACTGTCGAAGTTTATATGCAGTTACTTATGCCACATTCTTGGATCAGAGCTCAGTCACATGGCCCCACATATCTGCAGGGGAACCTGGGAATTAAAGACTAGCTGGGCGCCCAGGAGGAAAAGACAGTAGAGCATTCAATGTGCCTCTGCTGCTGATGCCAATGTTTACAACAACAGAAGCTTTCCAAGAGTGATTTGTGTTCAAGTCTCTCTAAAACCATTTTTACAAATTTTGTACCCCCTTGCATTTTAAAGTTTACACCTAAAAGTTTCCATCATAAGTTGTGAAACAGTTTTCACCATAATTTGTAAATAGTTGTAAAAAATGTAAATTCTGGCCTATTATAAATATCCACATTTGTGATGGTGGTGATGATCTCCCTTCAAGGAAAGACTAGTAGCTGCCCACCCTTCTGCTGGGGGAGTGTCACCAGCCCCACCCACAGCATTATCAGGTCTGCCCCAGTTGCAGAGCTGCCTGGTCCAAGGTCATGCCTTTCCCAAGCAGTCCACAACTCAAGAGTGATGGTGGTGGGGGTGCAAAGGAACAGGGCAGGGGTAGACAGATCTGACAGACCCTTTTAGTGGCAGGGTCCTCTGAGGCCAGCCAAATTTGCCACAGGGCTGCATCACAATGCTACCGGTCCTTCTGTTCCCTCACTCTTTTTTCCAGGTTCTTCCTAAGGGCACCCCCTAGTGAAACTCCATTTCACAATCCCTACCTAACCTGCAACAGCATTTCAAATTTAAAAGGTCATATTCCTCTGCTGCAAAATATATAAATAAATCTAGATTCAATTTTGAAAAGACTTCTTAGTACTGTGAGGTTTTAAGGAATCTAAAATGTATTTTGAATTGAAGAGGAAAAATAATTTTTTTTTGGAAATGCATCTCTTACTGTGATGGAAGGGGACATGTTCTGGTCCCTAAAATAAAGGATCAACATTAGGGGACAACAATATTTGAATTACATACTTACTAGGTACTCTGAAAGTTTCATATACCTTGAAGCAATTCACTTGAGTTTATTCAGGAAGGGTAAGGATATGCCTTACTTTTGTAAAGTGGAGGACACTTTTTAAGGTAAAGATGAAAAAGGAAAACCAGCACAACACCTCCTGATTGTTTTTAGGAAAGAGTACAATTACAAGTTATTTCTCTGAAAACCACGTAGGTCTGCATCACAGGTCACAGAGCCAGTGAACCCTTTGGAAAGTATGTGTATCCAATTTGAAGACTTCCATCCACCGCACAAAATTCTACTACCATTTTTTCTTTCCTTCATTTCTTCATTTCTGTTTTAGACATGTAGATCATATCACTGAATACCAAATCACCTTCCAAAAGAGAGAGGCCCTCCGTGTCCTGAAATGGCATCCCCTGAGATTGTATGGGTCTCTGCAGTACCTGCCACAGCAGGGTACTGAAGCAGAGATTGGACCAGAGGCGGCATCTGATTGGACACCAGCCCTTCTATAGGTAAGATGGCAATGGACAGCCTTGCACAAAACAAGGAACTGAGCCATTCAGAGGCCCTCTTTCAACTGGATTTGAATTGGAGACATGGAGAAAGCCATGCTATTAGAACAGAGAGCAGGAGATAAGATGACCCAGAAAGAGAGGAGCCAAAAGGCCAAGTCAGAACCATGCAGGACAGTGGGCAGCAAGCCCAAGTGGGAAAAGCCTCAAGCCTGGACAGACATTGATTCCCTTGATTCTCAGAGCTCCTGAGTTCTTCACCATCCATAGTCATAATGACTATTCTGGCTCTCTATTGCTGTATAACAATCCCCCACCCCCAAAACTTAGTGGCCTGAAAGAAGATTTATTTATTTTTGCTTATGAATTTGCAATTTAGGCAGAGCTTGGCAGAAATTATTTGTGTCTGTTTCATGATGCCTGGGGCCTCAGCAGGGATGACTGGGGGTGCAAGTCATAGCTAGCAGCCCAGATTCATGCTTCTTTATTCTAACTATAGTACTTCTCCCATCCCACCGGTTGCGTATCGGTGAAAGGTGAACATCACCAGTATATGCAAGTTGCTAGCGTCCCATTACTCCTTCCTTATTCTTCCTGGAGCTATTTTTACCTCACCCTGGCACAGAACTCCCCATGGTTTGAGGAATGTAGAATAATAGCCACAGTTAAAGTCCAGTTGTCTCTAATTTCACCTGAACTCTACTGATTCAGGGCACAGATGGAGATAATGTCCTATGGGTGGCCCAAGGCAAAATGTGGCCGAATAAGTTCCTGCTGCACCCTGCAAGAATTATTCATGGAAATGCTGGGAGCACCAAGGAAAGAAGACAGAAAGATCACAGTGTTCTATAAGATGTCCCAATCATTCTTTCATCCAGAGGTCTCAGATGGGTGGGCTACAATGTGGTGACATTTCACTTTTGCATTTCAGAAATGCTTTTCCAGGCCCCAGTAGTTGTGAATAGCTTTGTTTCAAAGACTTGAGCAGACACAAGTGATAGAGTAGATGCATAAGGAACAAGATGGGCATTGGCCTGGGAGGTCTGAAAGAGATACTCACTTCTCTTGGGGTGAAGTACAAGCTCTCCCTTTTATATGATATCTAATGAATGTGCAGACTGGTGGGTTAGTTATGGCAAATACGTCTACATGGGTCATGGTTTAGTGTGAAGATTGTTGTCCGAAGGTTGGGTGTGAGGATTCTGCAAGTATGAAAGAGGCACTTTGATCATGTGAGATTAGCTTTTCCTAGCCATGTATTTATATTATTTTAGTGCATTCCTCATAGCCATTTTATTACCAGTGAAATGCAAACTCCCAGGTCCTAATCTTTCACCCTATGATGGCATTGTTGACATTTAGATCACTGAAGCCATTTAGATTAGCCCCCTTGCTTGCTGGTGGTGGGCGGGGGCAATCCTTTGTCAAGCACCCTGGGAACTGCAAGCCTAGCTCTCAATCCTGTCCCCAGCAAAGACAGGGTTTCCAGAACTGGGGCTTAAAACAGAGTGTTCTCACCAGGTTTGGGCTTGTTTGCTCAGGACACATGTCCTGGGGTAGAAGCAAAATTCTCTGGCTCCTCTTCTTCAGAATGGATTCAACATTCCAGTTAGCTGGGGCTCCCTAGGAAGTATCACCTACATGCTCAATAAGTGGCCCTTTCTGCTGTCACCTGGCATAAGCCATCTTCCTCCTCTGATGCTCTGTCTCTCCTTGGTGGTACCTGCAGCTGAGGCCACCCAAGCTCCCTGGAGGCAGTCATATCTACACCATGACACCCCTGGCATGCTGGCCTCATGAGATTCACTGGAGAAAAGACTGTCATCACCCGCAGCCCCACACCTGCACCCTATCACATAGAGCAGTGCTGTCTGGGCCTCACATCTTAGATTCTGAATTTTGCTGACAATCACAGCCTCCTTTCCCAGGACTTAGCAATGATTCCTGGGGCACACTGAGGACAGCCTGAGTGGTTGACACAATGATGTATATTCAGAGCCTACCTCCCTTCCAGTGGCCCTTTGTTCCTGAGCCAACCCTGGCCTCTCAACTCCTTTGCCATGAGCATTTCCTCAAATTTCTCACTTTTATAAACTGGTCAGGATCCCAGGTCTAAACTCAGCTCAGGTTCCCACTGGAAGCCTGGTCATGGGACCACATTCCTGAGGTTTTCCAGAACATCAACAACATGGGCAGTTTTCCTAACCCCTCTGGGTAAAATGGTGTTTCCTCACTCTTCTCGATCCCTCCTCCTAGTCTCCTTCCTCTGCTTTCTTCTCATCACATCCTGTCATAGTACAGCTTTATTTTTTATTTATCATCTATCTTCTGTCAACTAGAATATAAGAATCAGGAATCTTAATTTGGCTGTATTCCTAGAATGTAAAATAATACCTGGCATACAGTAGGTACATAATAAATATGTTGAGTGAAAGTAAAATGGGATTTTTTTCCATTTCACAAACACAGTTTATTTCTTTCATTTATTCGCCACTGTTAAGAAACTGAAGACATGGAAAGCAAAAGACAGGATAAGAAAGACTTACAGGGCTTTGTCTGCTTTTTGAAATCTTCACTGGCAATAAAAATTGGCCAATAAGGAGAGGTCGGTATTAACATTCATTGCAAACTGATATAAACTTGATCACTTTGAACAACAATGACATTCCTGTGGATGAGTAAAGATTTAGGTCTCCTAGCCTAAATGTAGTGGGTTGTTCTATGCCCAGTTATGCCACCTCTGAGCATGGACACGCCATTGCCATATTTGTTATTGTACCTCAGGGTACGATTTTGACTTATATCAATGGTAGAATGATAATGTATATGCACTATGATAGGCTTTGGGTATAGAGTGGCAAATGATATTTGGATGTGAGTTGACATGATGGAGTACCTAGTGACTATTGTTAACCATTTATGGTAACTTGACTCAGTTCTCAGAAGATGAATTTGATTTAGATTATGTAATTGAGTCCTTTATATTACATTTAAAGATATCCAAGACTTGAAAACCAAGAAAGTTCCACTTAAAGCCTTCATAGCCTTTACAAATTCACTGAAAATTCACCAGCATATATTATTTTATTTTTGAAGATTATTTGTAGGGCAAATGTAAGTTCATGATTTATCCCACTTAGCTTACTCACTTCCAATTTTTTAATAGGCTCAGTCCTAATGAATATTTATTAAGAGTCTATTGTGTGTCAGATTTAGGGAAAGAAATTTGGAAAGGAATATGACAAAGATGAGAGAGTCCTCTTTGTACTGAAGACTTGGTGTGGGGGCTTTGCAATCAAGCAGATCTAGGTTGAGATACTGGTTCCTCCTCTTCCTTTCTAGCTGTTAAATCTTGCCTCTTTGAGCCACTTTTCTCTTTTGTAAAATAGGACTAATTATATGCATCTAAAAGAGGTGTTATGATATTTAAATGAGATAAATGATGTAAAGTTCCAATGATGGTGTCACATAAAGTGTGGTCCATAAAAGGAAGCTATTTCCTTGCTGAGATACCCTGGTTTGCTGGAGCCAATAGGAGCTGGACCAATTCAATGCCAGATTCTCCTAAATAGAGACCCAACATTTAAGAAATTGGTACAGATGGAGGCTGCAAATGTTACCCAGTTTCCCAGAATAGTGGGGTAAAGGAAGCTAGGGTGATGGCATGTTCTCTGTGCTTGGGCATAGACAGCTCACCTGGGGCAGCTGGCTTCTCTGGGAGCTGAGGCTCCCTTTGAGCATAGTTATCATAATTCACGACAACACAAATATCTAATAACAGTCTTTTTCCTCCCAAAGAACAGGGGGCTGCTTTGCATATTTTGCATCCTTTGTAAAGTTCTAACATCACTTTGTAATGTGAAATGGCTGTGGTGAGACTTTTTTGTTGTTCATTTTTATGGTTTCATGCAAAGATTGAGCAAAAAAAATTTGTTATAAACAGCTTGCAATTATTTAGTGAAAAAATATGAAAGTAAAGTTGGGTGGGCATCAATCAGAGTTCTGGACAAGTCCAAGATCTCTCAACAAGAATGATCAAGTACAATGGCACACAAATGTTCTGGCCACAGACCTCTATTCATCCTAACATAAAACTGAGGACTGCCAGCTTTGAGAGCCTCTGGTCTGTGCACGAGTGGCTTGGAACCATGAATGGGTGAGCACACCTCTCCAGAGCCCACTCACTGGGACATTTCATCCACATGGAGAGTCTACTTCAGAAAGATTTGGAAGACTGATTCTCAGCGTTAAGAGGCCAGAGGTGGAGAAATAAAAAATTTTGTAAAAGGGTTAATGTGAGACTTTCTATTTTTCCTCTGCAATTTCTGGTTCAAATTTTCATGTTTATGAGTTGCAAGTTCAGTGTGGCTAATGAAAATCCATCTGTTCTTTCTGCCACTTACTTCATCACCAGGAATCTTTTGGTGGAAAAGGACAAACAGTGTGTGAGTGTGCACATGCATGGGTGCGTGTGATGGAGAAAATCTCTCATGATTTCATTACTGTGATATTTCTTGAGATTAATTGCAGTAGCACAAAGTCTCGATTGGTGTGTCCAGTAAGTCTTTGTGACAGAAGAATCATCCAGGGAGTTGATCTCTTGAGGTCAGATTGCCAAGTGCAAAAATACTTTGCCAATTGTGTCCATACTATTTTTGATAAACAGACTCTTCTTTTCTCCACCCTGACATAGTTACTGCAATTTGCATAAGTCATTTCCATGGGTCTGCTGAATTCATTAACTGAATTCTCAATCTTTACAAACTTTATAAACTACTTTATAGATAATTGTATAAACTAAGAGTGAATTCTATTTCCATTCTTGCTAGATCACTTTTGTGATTTCTGTTGGGAATGTCTTATGAACATGTGGTGTCTCCATGGTACATACTTAAGAGTAGCATGTTCTGCTGCAGATGAAGTTTAACATTTTTCTTTCCACAAATGGAACCTGAGAGGAGCTATTTCCCCAATGTTTTTTCTCAAATGGAGCCACTAATGCAGACGATCTAAATGACATAATTGTATGTATGCTGTGTGTATATGTATATTTTGACTAACCATGGGAATACTGTTCTGGTATTCCTTAGATTGATTACTTCTACCCAAGATTTTGCTGTCAGCTCCAGGCCTCTTGTCAGAGGCCTTTCTGGTTGAGTGAGAAAAGCAAGGCAGCGAGTGATGCACTGTGTGGAGAGAACATGTGCTTTATGTTCACCGATGGGAAAAGGGTTTGCCACCCCAAAATGACAATGTGAAGACAAAGCAAAAACAGTCTCCACTTTCCTAATGTAGACATTAGCTTTGGAAAAATGTGTCTTCTGAAAGGCCACCTCCCCGACTCCTGCCATCCAAGTGGGGGCTTTTTCCAAGAAAAACATTAGTGGCTCCAGCTCTGCTTCCATTATCTTCCATGTGAAGTCTCTGTTTCATTAGAGGTACTGCTGGGTGTATGTCAATGTTTCCAAGAGTAGAATGAAATAGCATGCTGGCAATCAGCCTTATTAGTAGTTGATGGCAGGTATTTGCAATAAATAAAGATGGGGGAGACTAAAGCAGGTCCTTGAAATATTTTAATAACATCCTACCACCCAACACCACTTATACACAGACTGAGTCACTCGTCTTTCCTCTGCTCCCAGAGTTCATATTCATGCTGCTAGTATGGAACTCACATTTATTTACATCTGCCTGAGCCAATTAGCTGTGGGCTCCTTAGGCTTAAAAATGCAACTTATTGACTTTTGATTTTCAGTGCTTATGGCAATGTCTAGGACATAAAATAGATGCGTGCTGATGGAGTGATAGAGGTTCAACTGTTTCATCATTTACAAGGATTTCCACATACATTTATGTATCTGAAGGTTCCAGAAGTTATGTCCCTTCCAGACTTCCTTCAGCTTCAACTACACCAGTGCTGAATCAGCCACATATGGACCAAAGCCAGTCATTTAGCACAGGGTGTGCCACACAACAAACCAGTTAACCAAACTTTCCACTATTTAACCAGTTGACCTATTTTATCTAAAATTTAATATCAATAATTTATAGGCATAAGTGGCTCTAGAATTGCTTTGGCATCTTGGTTTTGGCATCTAAATTAAAAAGAAAAATAGAATTATCTTCTAAGAAAAATGGAGGAAATTTTATGTATATTTTATATCAACTGAATTTTTCTAGTAAGTGCTTTTTCAAAACACTTATTTTGACAGACATAAAATTAAGAAATAATTAAAAGGGGAATGTGAAGTTGGTCTACCTAAGTAGTTCTCAAGCTTTAGTGAATATCAGAATCATCTGAATGCCTTGTTAAAACACAGGTGGCTACATAGGGTCCAAGAACATCTGACCCTAGCACGTTCCCGGGTGAAGATGATAATTCCATTGGTGGTCAGCAGAACACACTTTCAGAACTACAGACCTAGAGGGTAAATGCAGACAATGTATCTCAATAGTTCAGAATCAGGTTTATCAGTTGTTTGATTTGATGCAATTGGGTAGAGGTCATTGGGTATATGAAGTCTCTGCTTGTGTTTGTGTTATTGCTTTCCCTCATTTTTTAAACCATATATCTATTTGATGGAGATAGTAAATTAGTAGGATGATAGATTTGTGTAGTGGTGAATAGCCAGCTCTCAAAAACAACAAATGCCCTGATTTGTAGCATTTGCCTCCCATGGTGTAAATCTCCCTACTATCGCCAATGTCAAGCTACCAAAGTAAACTCCTGGCCCTGAGGCTGGGAAGAGAAGTGCATACTGGGCCGGGAGCAGGTGCCTTCTCTTGGACAAGGCCCAGCACTGTTACCACCTACTAGCCACTTATGGGCATGTTACTTAATTTCTTTAACCTCAGTTTGCTTACCTGTAGAGGAGAGGTAACTCAAAGATTCTCTGGCTGCTGGGAGGAGTACCTAAGCCTCCCAGTTGAGGTAACAGTTGAACCTCTATCACTGCATCAGCACGCATCTATTTTATGTCCTAGACATTGCCATAAGCACTGAAGATCAAAAGTCAATAAGTTGCATTTTTAAGCCTAAGGAGCCCACAGCTAATTGGCTCAGGCAGATGTAAATAAATGTGAGTTCAGAGCACCTGCCACAGGGGTACTCCATAGGCAGCAGCCCTGCTGAGAAAGGAACTTGCACCCTAACACTGCTCTTAGACAGCTGGGCTTTTTGCTGTTTTAAATGCCGTCTTTTGTAAGAATACCCCTGAGAGTGGTAACATCTCAGTCTCTCTTGTATATATGGAGCTTCCTGTGGGATGTTCCCTTGGTCTGTGCTTACATGCAATTACTTAGTTTGCTTTAAGAGTCTGTTCAGCAACCAGCCTCTGCTCTGCTAGCATAGCATTAATTGCATTGAACAGTTTGCACTGAATGTCCTATTTACACTTCTCATTTTGATCTGCATCATTGACTTGGTTCTTTGCTCTATCACCTAGAAGGTTTCATCTTCTGGGTCAACCACCATAAGGGTGATTAGGGTCCTTTTCAGTTACGTATTCCCTGCCTTTCTTGGGTAAATTCATAATCTAAACATTGGTCTGGTGCTGGGATTGTAAATTATCCTACATTCCTTCCACACAACAGCATGCTAAGGGGTTGGCAACCTGTAGGCAGTTAAAGTAGGCATGGGATTTATAATTGCGAAAAAAACTGGAAACAACTCAAAGACCCACAATAGGGGATTGGCTAAGTAAAGTCTGTATAGCCACAGGATGCCCACTCTGCAGCAATTAAAAATGACATTTGTGAAGTGTTTCTAAGAATACAAGAAAATACTATGACTTGTTCTCTGACAAAGTATATACACACACACAGACACACACTGTGATCTCAACTGCATACAAACAACAAAAATGCACAGAAAAAAAGAATAAAAGCAAATACACTAAAATATTAAAATTAGTTGTGACTGGGTGGAAAGATTAAATATGTCAAAGAAATAATAGTAAATGGAGACGCTCTGGAATGGAGCCAGAGCTGCCATCCCAGAGGAACTGCCTTATACACCTCGTGCCTCAGACTGCTGGAATGCTGAAACTGGGCACAGTGACCTCTGAACTGGGCCTAAGAGACCTTATGCCCCAGAATTGTTTGCAAAGATAACAAGAAAGCTGATATTATGATTGCTGGACAGATGATTACTGGACTGAAAATTAAAAACTCTGTTTATTTTTTTTTAATTTATTTTTTTATACTTATCTTTTTTTTATTTTAATTGTTTTTCAAGTACAAAAAACTCTGTTTAGAATTAACATCAGTATGTTTGCTGCACCAACAGAAATGCCTCCTCCCTACTATTGATGTCACTGTTCCCCTTCCCCTTCTCATAAATACCTTTTACCTTTGCCTTCCAATCAGAGCACTATTTGGGCTTTTACCTAAATCAGTGTTTCCCAAACAGCTATTCTTCTGATCTCAAATAAATGTTTGCTGCCTCTCACTTTGAAAGGCCTTTCATTTTTAGATTAACAAGCATAATCCTTGCTCCTCCACCGTCTTACTATGATTTCCAGAACTTGTATAATAACAGCTCCTGTTCATTTAGTGTATGCGTGCAAGGCACATGGTAGACCCTTTTCATGCACTGTCTCTCATCCTCAGGACACAAGTCAAGGTAAGTTTTATTCCTACTTTACAAGTAAGAAAACTGAGGTACAGAGAGATTAGCCAACTTGCCCAAGATGAGAAACTAGTAAATGAGAGAACCAAGATTTAAAGAAACATTGGTGCTCTTTCCAGTACACCACACTGTGAAGCTTATGTGTTTCTTTTATGATGTTAAAGCCATGTAACAAAGGTTGTTTTTAAAAAGCATAGCATAAATTTTCTTTAAAATAGTGAAGCCTGGACTAAAGATCATTTAAAGGCAGAAATTTCTGGCTGGAGAGGGTTGTACTCAAGGCCATTGCTTAATAGCACTTCTATATAATTTAGAAAACTGCCTTTTATTCCTGCCAAGAGCATCAGCCCCACACCAAGGCACATGGCTCAGATTGCTGGATGCAGGGGGAAGATCAGCCTCCTTCCCCTTTTGGCAGCAGGCACCCATGCAGTAAACAGCCCAGCACTGCACCCAGCCACCCTGCTGGGGCATCAAAAGCAGCACACTCCTAAGAGGTAGAGGTGCATCCCTTTTATCTGTATGCTTACCCTCCTTTCTCACCATGTCTTTCCACGTTCCTTATCACTTGGGTTTCGTCCTGTTGCCCTCTGTTTTGAGGCCTTGGGTGCTGAGATGGATGTGTGCTTGCTGTGTCCCATTCTTCGATACTCTTCCTTGGATGGTAGCATCTTTGTCTTATGTCTTGGACAATGTGTTTATAAGCAGAGCCTGGCAGTGTTCAAGCTGATAGTTATTTACTCTGAAAAGAGAAGATTTGAGCATACAGTGTTTAAACCACCGAGCTCTGAACCAGAGTTTAAGCCCTCTCTGCTATTGTGTGGCTTTTCAGTAGTTCTCTTTATATCATCTGTGCTCCCGTAATTGTTTGCCCATCTCTGTTACTGTACACATTGTGCTTTTTTGTCATAATCTGTTTATGTCCCTGTTTCTGTGGTTAGATGGAGGATATCTTTAAAGGCAGGACCATATCTTTCTTTCTGTGCCCCCGCCACATAGATTTGGTCAGAAAGGATGTGAATGACCACATCTCAAAGAACTGAAAAGCCATGAGAGACTGGGAGGAATCACAGTGTGTCCCTACAAGTGTTGCAAAACATTTGGGTCAACATTGTTCTTAAAGTCCTTCATGAGTTAATCTCTCAGAGAGCACAGAATTCTTTCTGTGTCCCACCAAGTCCTCTCCAGCTTTAATGTGAGTCCCTTCCCTTGTTTTCTGTACTAAAGACCACAAAGAACATTGATTGCTCTTTACTTCATACAAACACTCACACACATACATGTTTATACCTACCCTGTTCCAAATAGAATTTCAATTGGTTTCACCCAACTAGCCACTTTTTATAAAGGTGAAAAAGAGGTAAGGCTCTTATTAGAGAGGAGAAGGAATGTGAACTGAATCCGGAAAACAGAGTGCTTGTGCAAGCAAGCAAAATACGACCAGAGACATTGAAATAAAGAACAAACCGACAGTTACCAGAGAAGAGGGGGGAAGGGTTAATAGGGGAGGAGCCAACAAGGAACCTGCATAAAAGACACATGGACAAAGGCAAAGGGGGCAGGTTTGAGGGTGGGAGGTTGGAATGGGTGGGGCAGGAGCATGTGGTGGGGTGCAAATAGAGACAACTGTACTTGAACAACAATTAGAAAAAGTATTCAATAAAAATCTATTTTAACTCTAAAAAATAATTGGAATTGGCTTATAAGAACATGAAAACTCCAACATACAGACATGAAATTATGAACAAAAGGAACATAAGAGAGAGCGCCTGAAATAAAAGTAGAGACATAATCATTCACATATTGGAAAGCAGAAGACAAGTTCTTATAAAAAGGGCCAGCAACTTCTTAGCTACGAAAACCAGGATACAGTGTCAACTCTTACCCAGTTACATTTCGTGAGTGGCCCCTACCTCAGTTAACTATGCCTCATTCCCAAACATCCAGGCATAGTGGTCCTGTGGCACAAATAGGAACATCCCAATGACCGATTCCCACCAAAACCTGCCCAAAGGAGGAATTTCTGCACTGCTGCTGATAGCTTTGAAGCCCAGTCTGAGTCTCCGTAGCCCTGGCACAGGCCAGTTGGTGGAGCGGCAAAGCAAGAGCATTGACCCCAGTCTTAGTCCTGTCAAGCTCACCCGGTAAAGGGAGGATGCATATGTATCTGAAAATAACTTTCTAAAAATCAAGAAAAGGTAAAGATTTCTTAGTAGTTTGATGAGCAGAAACACACTAAGAAGTAGTTGCAGAGTATGCAGCATTATAATAGGAACAATGGATGTTTTCAAAATTGCATTTTGTAAATGTTCTTAAACATAAAAAGAGTTCTATACAGGAGGAGGGGGCATAATACCCCAAATCCTTGGATACCAGAAATGTACACATTGTAAATGCATAGATTCAGTGGAGTTGCAAGTTTGACTGAGACAGAGTCCTTCCTCTCTTTGAAGATAAAAAGAAAGTGTCTTAATAACTCTGGATTATATGGGCAGCAAAGGGAGAAAGAACTGACCCACTCGCCAAGGACCAGAGGTTCTTTCCACAATCATTTCATTCATAATTTCCTTATGATAGGCTGTGGGAGTAAAAACTCTTATTTCAAAACCTGGAAGTTCCCAGATACCCTTGCTCATATATCCAGAGAAAGGGGGTTGGTAGAGATAGAGAAGGCAAAGGAGGCCACTGGGTTGGTCAGCCCTTTTGGTAGTAAGTCTCAGGAATCAGTTTAGCTCAGGAAAAATGGGGGGATTTTATCTCACAGACTCTACAGGACAATAGAATAAGCCACAGGCAGCACAGAGAAACAGCTGGGGCTCAAAGACCTAATGTGTAAGGCTCAACCCTCCCTAGATTTATGCTTCATCTCTCTTTCTGCATTTCACCTTAATTCACTCAGGTCAGCTTTCTCTAGGCTTAGCATCACCACCAGAGAGGGGGTGAATTGTTTTCCCCAGTTTCACCTTAAGAAATCCCAGAGAAGGGCACTGACTGGCCAAGATTAGGTCAGGTGCTCAACAGTGAACCAATCAGCCATGGCCAGATGTGTGTGGGAGGGCCTGTGATTGAGTCAACATTAAGCAGGGGACTTTATTAGTTAATCGACTGTGGCCCAAGAAATGAGGTTGAGTAAAAACTTGAGAGTCCCCACTGGAGAGGCTGGAGAAGTGAAAGCAGTACTTCTTTGAAGAAAAGGAAAAAGAGCTAAATAAAAAAGACAGTAGCCCTGGCTGGTGTAGCTCAGTGGATTGAGCATGGGCCTGTGAAGCAAAGGGTCACTGGTTTGATTCCCAGTCAGGGCACATGCCTGGGTTGCGGGCCAGGTCCCCAGTAGGGGACAAATGAGAGGCAATCACACATTGATGTTTCTCTCCCACTCTTTCTCCTTTCCATTCCCTCTCTCTAAAAATAAATAAATAAAATATTTTTTAAAGAAAGACAGAAGAGGTCTATCACCCTACCAATCCACAGGGATCAGAGAGGTGTCAGACACAGGGAGTGGACAGGCCTGGTAGAAGGAATGTTACAAAGCAATTTCTTTGCTAATAGGATGCACTGTCTCCTCACCCACAGCAGAGAGAGAATCTCCCTGGACTGTGGGAGGAACAGAGGTTGGGGACCCTGTAGCCAAAGACCATAACATCTTCACTCATATAGAGAGTTCAGGGTAGGGGTTTGGAAGGGCATAAACAATTCTTCTTTCTCATTATTTCTCAGGAAATATATAATGGTTACAAGGTTAAAATAAGAAAATAAATGAATGTTTATCATTTTCTATGTGCTACAGAAATGGTATAACTGTATATGCACCAAACAATAAAAATATAGTAGTGAAATCATTTATAGAGTATTCTACAATACATGCATTTTAGGTTTTTAACAAAATATTTAATAGTTCTCAGTCCTTCTTGGTTTTGTGACTTCTCTATGACCTCCTGCAGTTCTGCCATGTTTCACAAGATCTTGTTGCTAAAAAGAAGGTGGTTTCAGTCATTTATTGAGGACAGTATAGTGGGTATATGTTCTGGGCCAGGCACTGTGTGCAATGAATGCGGTGCTGAGTGAGACAAAAACTAGCCTTGCCCTCTGAGAGTTTGCATTCTATTGGGGTGTGCAACCAGAAGCAAATATTGCAGGTGGGCTCTTAACAAAAAACGTTCAGAGAACCATGAGCATTTCAAATGGGTGAACACATTGTCACACATAAGAAAACCTGCCTCAGTCCAGGTTACATAGCAGTACACCCACCCTCCTCAGAGCAGAAAACTCCTCCAGGTATACACACAGACCCACTAAAATCATGGTTAGAAAGGTTAGGTGGGGATTTGTTCTCTGTGGCTCTCTGTTTGGCTCTAGGTTTCCCAAGGTAAAAGTTGAACCATAGATTGGGCAGCTCTCATCCACTTCCAACAAAAATGCCTAAAGTAGCAAGTGTGTTCAGTTCACTGACATACTGCAGGGAAACAGAAGAAAGCCCTTCTCTCTTAGATTCCAGGGAGTGTCTTTCTTTAAATTTAATCTTAAAAAACTGTTCATATTAAATGAACAAAAGCTGAATTTTCTAGAAGGCAACTTAAGAAAACATGGACTCCATGTATGTATGAGATGTTTTCATAAATAGCAGGTGAAAAGCTTAAAGAAGATGGGTGTTTTTGAAAGATTATTAGGTTCTAAAGAGTAACTATGGCACTTGGGATAAGTCTATGTTATGCTGCAGTAACAATGAACCTGAGGAATCTCAGTTCCTTAAACAACAATGGACTGTTTCTTGTTCTCACTACATATACAGCCCAAGTTGGCAAAGGGCCTGCCCCATCATAGTCCTTCAGGGACCTAGGCTGATGCAGGATGCACACATTTCCACAATAGCTGATGGTGGGAAAGCTGGGCACGGTGAATCATGTGTTGGCTCTTATGCCTTCTGCCTGGAAATGGCACATATCACTTTTGTTTACGGGTTGTTTTTTTTTTTTTGGCCATATCTGGTCACATGGTTACGCTTAATTTAAGTGGGGCAAGCAAGTACCATACTACCTGAATGACTGACTAATAATCATTAGAATGCTACTTTTAAGGATTGAAAATCTAATTTAGTTACATTTAATACTCCCTATGTTTTAATTTTTAGAAGATATTTTCCAAGACTTTAATCATCTCCACTGGGCACTTGATTAATGTATAGAAAGGCAGAGTATAATTACCCTCCCCTAGAATCTGTGCTGGTTTTAGTAAACGGTTTGACTAGCAGAATGAAGCAGAAGTGATGTTAAGGTGTGAGAAACCTTGTAGCTCCTGCCCAATCCCTGAGGATCTGTGATGGGTGGAGTGGGTGCTAGCATGGGATGCATGTAGAGCATGAGGCGCTAGCACTGGGAGCCTTGACCTGCCACGTAAGCAGTCCAGCTACCCTGATGTCAGTTGCCATACTTAGGAGGCCATGTGGAAGGACCACATGGAGAGTCTGGGAGACAAACAGAAAGAGAAATGCTCCCAGATGGACACAAGCTGACTTCTTTGGTTTCAGTCTTTTGGATATACATATTTCTGCCTTTGAGATGTTGTGTGAGGCTGTAAGTATCTTTGGGACTAATCATACCACTAATTGATGTCTTCAGGCTCCAATTCCTCAGGGTGAAAATGTTTTTTCTTTGGACTCTTGGGAAGAATAGGAGTCTCGTTCTCAAAGAGGATAGAGGGGAGAGAAATTATTCTGAAGCCTGAGTTACTGCCTATAGTGATGTGTATTTGTGTGGTGGGCACCCAGCAATCAACATTAAAATAAAGCACACCCTCAATTAAAAGTTGAAAAAAGAGGAAAGGACATACAATGAGATAAAGAAAGTCCGTTCAATAATGGTATTGGGAAAACCGGACAGCTAAAAAAAAATGAAACTAGACCAGCTTTTACACTATATAGAAGAATAAACTCAAAATGGATTAACAAGTTAAATGTTACACTCAAAACCATGAAAATCCTAGAAGAAAACACAGGCAGTCAAATCTTGGACATTTCTCATAGTAATATTTTTTCTGATATACCTCCTCAGACAAGGGAAACAAAAGAAAAAATAAACAAATGGGGCTATATCAAACTAAAATGTTTTTGCACAGCAAAAGAAACCATCAACAAAGTGAAAAGAACCCACTGAATGGGACAGCATACTTGCCAAGGATACATCTGATAAGGGGTTAATACCACAACATATAAAGAACTTACAAAACTCTACACCAAAAAGACAAATAATCCAATTAAAAATGGTCAAAGGACCTAAATGGACACTTCCCCAAAGAGGATGTACAAATGGCCAAAAGATACATGAAAAGATGTTCAGCATCACTAATCTTCAGAGAAATGCAAATTAAAACCAAAATGAGATATCACCTCACACTTGTCAGAATGGCTATTATTAATAAACTAACAAAGCAAAAGTGCTGATGAAGATGTGGAAAAAGGAAACTCCATTGCACTTTCGGTGGGAATGCAGAATGGGGCAGCCACTGTAGAAAGCAGCGTAGCAATTCTCAAAAAAATTAAAAATGGAAATGCCTTATGATCCAGTGATTCCACTTCTGGAAATATATCCCAAAAAATCCAGAAACACTAATTTGAAAGAATATATGTGCCCCTATGTTCATTACAGAGTTATGCTGAACAGACAAGATTGGGAAACATCCCAAGTGTCCATCAGTAGGTGAGTGGATAAAACAACTATGGTACATTTACACAATGGAATAATATTCAGCTGTAAAAAACAAAACAAAACAAAACAATAAACAAACAAACAACAACAAAAAAAAACCCAACAAGGAAATCTTACTTTTTGCAACAGCATGGAGGCACCTGGAGAACATTATGCTAAGTGAAATAAGCCAGTCAGAGAAAGACAAGTACCATATGATTTCACATATATGTGGAATCCAATGAACAAAATAAACTAACAAACAAAATTTTAAAAAATTAAAAAATAAAGCACACCCAAGATGTGGTCCCCAAAAGACCTCCCACCTTCACCCTCATCCCCTTGGTATAGGACCACCCTGAGCGGGCAGCAGGGTGGGCTCTGAGCTGATTGGAGAGGAACCATGGGTTCATCTTGTCTATTGAAAACCCTTAGTCACCTTACAGAAGTTGTTTGAGTCTTTTGAGGAGAAATAATAAACAGCAGCCCTCTTTCCTACCCAGGCTGTAAACAAATTGGGAAACGATCCCTCCAAATGTATGTAAATGGAGGACTGAAACTTCACATTTATTCTGATGAAGCTGATGATGGCAAATGCCACTTGATGCCTTGTGGTCTCACAGGCTATCTCTCTGAACCCCAGATATAGTCAGACTGCATCATCTAATCACAGAGAACTTTGGATGATGGTGGGACACCCAATGTGGGCAACACTTGTGACATGAAAGAGCACAGGAAGACACAAGCTTCCTGTGAGCACCTAAAAGAAAAGAGCAATGGGCTGAGAGGAACAAGCCCAACGTATTTCTCCCAAATGGATGGAGTAAAGAGTCAGAGAGAGACCAGGAATATTATACTAACTGAGCTTCCTCCAAATGGAAGAAAATGGTAAGAGTAGGGGAGGAGCACCTCCCCCTGATGGTGCAGTAGATGGTGGCCTTGCAAGGTAGGTGCCTTTGCCCTAGCAATACAGAGCTGGAGCAATCATGTTGTTCCTGAGACCTGAAAGACAAGTTCACCGGATCTTGTTCTTGCTTCTCACTTCATGTCAGCAAGCATTCATTAGATGTCTGCTATAAACAACACCATTTGGTTGTGTGATCCTAACTCGAAAGACCTGCATTAATGAGGGTATAGGATAGGTTGCTAGAACCTAAAAGCCTTCAATACAAAGGTTCTATGCCAGGCACTTTAAACAGGTTTTTGATATAGGGGAATAGCATGCCACTAAGGAACTGTATATTCAGACAGACAAGTATAGAACAGCAGTGTCTGCTGGGGGCATCATGAAAGTAAAGAAGCAGTTAGCTTTTCCTTGGGTGGGGGGTAGAGGTAAAGGTGCACAGGAGACATGATAGCTGAGCTGAGCCCAGGGAAAAAAGTGGGATTTGCCAAGTTAGGAAACAACTTATGGGAAGGTATAGAGACACCAAGATATACACCCAGACTACAGCAAGTTCTCTCACTTAACAGGTATTCATTGAGAATTTCTGCAGTCACTTTTAGGGACTCATTATTGAATTTGAGATAGGCACAATTCCTGTTCTTGGGTAATTTATTATTCTACTCTATGAAAGTGAGAGTATTGGGTGGCAAAACTAGAAAGATGGGTAGGGGCTAGACCTTAGAAGGTCTTATGCATTATGCCGTGGAGGTTGGAACTTAATCCAAAGCCTCTTCCCAGTCAGTATTGCCCACATCATGTTATAGAACAGGCTTGTCATAGGGATGCACCACATCCCCATGTGGGTCCAAAGTGGCCATGCTTGTGGTGATGGAAAATAGCATATCCAACATAGAAATGGTCTTTTTTATTCTAGAAATTCTAGAAGAGCAAGAAGTTTTTCCATCTTTTTTCCAAACCAAACTGTAATGACAATGAGTGAAAATAAACAAAAAATCAAATAAGGATTTGTACCACTATTATACTTAATGCTGAAATGCGATATATAAAAACTTTAGCAAGTCTTTTGAAAGTACCGTAAGGATTAAGTAAAGTCTCAGAAATTTTCCTGGCCAATAGAGAAATAAGCAAAAAATAAAGAGTTTAAAATGAATTCCAAAGACTAGACCAAATTCATCCAACTTTCAGAATTCTGTTATTTTTGTTCTTTTTTTTCTTAAACTCAGATGATGTTTAGATTGATCTAAAAGATAGTTTCTTGGAGGAAGTTAAAGGGAAAAACCAAATCAAAAACAAATAATTATTGGGCATCTGTATGCTCTAGGCTTGGTGTTGCAACATGTGATAGAAGTAAATTGTTCCTTTAAGCAATATTTAATGATTAATGTTTTAAATTTAATGAATAAAACTTCATTATATTCAGTCTAAATATGTTTCTAAAAGTAAAGTTCCTGTTTAGTTTGTGTTTTATGTGCAGAAAAGGAATATTCTTAATTGTAATAAGTTAATCAGAAGCAATTGTGGGGGATGCATTACTTAAGGTTTGATGAATAAATGTAAGCTCTTGTGCAAATTGCAAGTTTTTTCATATGATCCAAGGGTAGAATCTTTCTTGAAAAGAGAGAAAATTATTCCCTTCTAGCTGGGGATACAAAAATAATGATGGAAACTTATATTGCTGACTTGAAAATGTACTGTTTTTTGGTGTCAACTGAAGATTGTTGCCAACAATTTAATGCCAAAATGAGCCTCCAATTTGGGGTACAGTGAAGGGAGAAACTTTATTCAGTGTAAATAGCTCAACTGTGATATATCATGGCTGTAGAAGAGCCCCACAGTGAGGTGGACCTGCAGTGAAGTGGCGCAGGTGTTGCAACTCACTCTACTCTGCACCAGCAAGACAGTCTGCTCCCCTCCACTTCAGTGTTGCAGTTCATGTCCTCTCCAGTGATACAGTATTGCTCAGCTCAGGTCTGATGAGACAGCTTCAGTGTTACAGGTTCAGCCGGGGAAATGCAGTCTGCAAGGGAGAGGGAAGGGCACTCCCAGAACCAGAGGGGAACTGATGTACATATTGAATAGAGAAAGGTCCCTGCTACTGGCTCCTTATTGGTTCATCCTTATGCAAATGAATACTCCAAATCTTTACTGTTTGACTAATCCAAAAAGCATTGTTTTGAATGGTTGGAATGGAGGCAGTCTGATTGGTCAGTGAAGATGCTAAGGAGGATATAGCTGCACAGTTCTGATTAGATGAGAAAAGTGTCTTATTGGTTGAAATAGGATTCCAGGAACTCTTTTATAAGGGGTGGCTCAGATAGCAGAAACACAGTGCAGGCAGGCAATTGAGTGCCGGCTCTTCCTGAAGTGTGGCTTGTAAGAGAGGCCCATGTTTAGCAGTGGCTGCTAGGCTCTCTTTACAAGTTTGAACCCAGTTAGTCACTAGGAGCCTTTCATTCTTGGGGTCAACATTGGCTTACCTGTCTCTCTGTTCTGAGTTGTAGGGAGGGAAAATGTGGGGTTTTGAGGCTCTCTTTCCTATTGTTAAGCAGAAGTAACAGACATGCTCATTCATTCACAAATACTTCACAAATATCCTGGTTCATCTCTGGTTCTGAGCTTGGTGTTAAGTTTGAACTTCGCAGTCTCTTGGAAGTGAAGCATGGCAATGTGACTTGTTTTGGCCAATGAAAAGTGAAAGCCCCAAATGTTAATGAGTGACTCCCCACATTCCCTTCTCCACAAGTCCATAACCATGGAGTCATGTGCAAGATGGGACCTCTGTGCCTGGGTTCATTCGATGAGGAGATCCTCTAAGTAAGAAATAAAGTTGTTGCATTTGGCCACAAGACCTAGAAGTCATTATTCTAGCATAATGGGGCCTCTGCCAGTGGACAACTGCCCACAATGTACACAATGTGGTGGTAGACTTTGAGAACAAGACGGGATGGTAGTGGGAAACTACCTTTCCCCTCAGACACCCCTGCCCCAGGGAGAAAGAGAGACAGGAAAACAATTATGAAGTGGCAGGTAGACAGAGGTGAATGGTGAACCCAGCCTCGCAGGAATTCAAAAATGAAGAAAAATGGTGAGATTTGTTCCTTTCTTGCAAAACATGAAGGAAAAGGATGAGAAAAATCTCTTACATATTTAGCTGCAATCTGATTTAAACACAGTCTATGCTACTTATAGCAAAGTGATAAAATTATTTATACACTACTGAAAAGCTTGATATATTTAAGTATTTCTATGAAAATTCTAGTACCCGGGTGGCAAATGAGAGTCATACTTTGAATCAACTCCAGTAGATAGGTAGTGGACCCTGGGCATTTTATTTGAGAAAGATTATGATGCTACAATGGAATTCAGAAACAGAGTGATGTGATCAGATAGCAATGGCTTGTGTTTAGGAGAGTAGCAGCCCATGTGTTACTATTTGCCAACTTACATCTAGCTGAAATGGAATTATTTGACAATTTATGATGAATTCCTACACCCCAAAAGAACAGAAGAGCCTGGAAAACACACATTATAAACTATAGCATATGCTTTTGGGAATTAACAAAAGAAATGCTATACAATTTCAGTGACCCTTCCCCCCAGAACACACATAGTAACATACTTATGTAAATAAGGTTAACACATCTGAAGAAGAAAAAATACATATTATCCCTTGGTTGTGCTGTCTTAACTCTAAGTACTACTGGTAGAGAATAGGCTGAGCTGCTGTAGCAAAAAGTCCTCAAGCACAGCGGCACATAACTTCTGGACAAGATGGAGGTGTAGGTAGACACACTATGCCTCCTCACACTACCAAAAGAAGGACAACAACAAATTAAAAATAAAAACCAACCAGAACTGACAGAAAATCAAATTGTATGGAAGTTCGACAACCAAGGAGTTAAAGAAGAAACATTCACCCAGACTGGTAGGAGGGGCACAGAGGGGCAGCCGGGTAGAGAGGACTCACAGGAAGGCAGTGGCTTACAGACTGCACAGTCCCACATTTTCTCGCAGATAAAACTGGAGGAAAAACTGGGGATCTAGATAGGCTACACAACCTATGGTTCTAGTGCAGGGAAATAAAGCCTCAAAGCCGCTGACTGAAAACATCTATGGGGATTGAGGTGGCAGTAGGAGGAACTCCCAGTCCCACAAGAGAGTTAGTTGGAGAGACCCACAGGGCCCTAGAGCATACACAGACCCACCCACCTGGGAATCAGCACCCAAAGGATCAATTTGATTCTGGTATCGAAGGAAATGACTGAAAACCAGCAAAGAGTGGAGCAAATGGCACTATTACTGCTTAGATCCCTCCCCCACATACAGCGTCACAACACAGTGATGTGGGTAGCCCCACTCTGGTGAGCACCTAAGGCTCCACACCTTACTGCATAACAGGTGGGCTGAGACAAAAAAAAAAAATGGCCCAAATGAAAGAACAGATCAAAGCTCCAGAAACAATACAACTAAGCGATGAGAGAGATAGCCAATCTATCAGATGCACAGTTCAAAACACTGATAATCAGGATGCTCACAGAAATGGTTGAATATGGTCACAAATTAGAGGGAAAATGAAGGCTATAAAAAGTGAAATAAAGAAAAATACACAGGGAACCAACAGTGATGGGAAGGAAACCAGGACTCAAATCAACTGTTTGGAACAGAAGGAGGAAAGAAACATTCAACCAGAACAGAATGAAGAAACAAGAATTCAAAAAGATGAGGAAAGGCTTAGGAACCTCCAGGACAGCTTTAAACATTTCAACATCTGATTCATGAGGCTGCCAGAAGGACAAGAGGAAGAGCAAGAAATTAAAAACTTATTTGAAAGCATAATGAAGGAGAACTTCCCCAATCTGGCAAAGGAAATAGACTTCGAGGAAGTCCAGGAAGCTCAGAGAGTCCCAAAGAAGTTGGACCCAAGGAGGAACACACCAAGGCACATCATAATTACATTAGCCAAGATTCAAGATAAGGATAGAATCTTAAAAGCAGCAAGAAAAAAGGAGACAGTTACCGACAAAGAAGTTCCCATAAGACTATCAGCTGATTTCTCAAAAGAAACCTTGCCCGCAAGCAGGGGCTGGAAAGAAGTATTCCAAGTCATGAAAGGCAAGGCCCTACATCCAAAAATACTCTATCCAGCAAAGCTGTCATTTAGAATGGAAGGGCAGATAAGATCAAATTAAAGAAGTTCATCATTACCAAGCCCTTATTATACGAAATGTTAAAGGGACTTATCTAAAAAAAAAAAAA